>VZRZ01006162.1:0-239503 GCA_013398175.1 Climacteris rufus
TGAGCGAGACGCGACGCCGCAATCAGCTCCAAAGCAGATTATTCTGTTACAGATCTTACATCATTCCTTATAGCTTCACCTTATAAAAATTAAATGATGTGATTATTCTACATATGAAGGCAGGCAGGTTAATCAGATAGAGTGCCATAAAAGAGGAGTCTTGCACTTTAGGGATATTCAGTGCATTACTGCTTTAACGAGGAAAGTAACACACTCCGCATGGTACTTTAACATACCAATCATACTTTATAAAGAAATACACACAAAAGTATCATATTCTAAGAGCCCAGCCCAAGAAATTATAAAACAAGATAAAGCTCTAAGAATAATTTGCCTACTATTTTTTTTCTTTTGAGCAAGATATTTGAGAGATAACTAATAAACTTCAAACAGACTTTAAAGCAGAAAACAATCTGGTATTTCCATTCCATTTTTGTTTGGTATCACAAATTCTGCTGTTTCAAGATCTACACCTCTTAACTTTCCTTGCCTCAGAGGGAGGAAGTGTGAGAACAACCTGGCCTGCTGCTACGTGACCTACTCCTTTCCTTTAGAGGAATGGTGAATAGCTGATGGGAAAGCTCACGTTGCACAGTTAACGTCTCCACAACACAAAGATATTAGACATTTAATACTGGAGCTGCCAGCATGGACACATAGGAGGCAAAATAATTCCAAAGGCATTCCACTTCATCAACATACAGAGCCCAACAAAGTGCTGGAGGTGCAGCAGCATGGCAAAGTGTGTGAAAATTGAGATCCTGCTGCTGTAGCCACTAGCCCAAGCTAAGAAATCATCCACGTGGCTTTTAGGATCTTCTGCTCCTGCTTTAGGGACAATTCTGCACTGTGTAGCATATTCTCAGGTACTCTTGGGGATTACTAGAGTATCAAGTACTCGTGACTTTCTAAAGCACACTTTGGCAAAAATAAGGTATTTATCTAGAAAAACCTTGGTTCTTAGAAGAGAGCACATCAGTAATTGCCAAGATGTATATGCAATAGAATCAGGATGTCCCACTTACACAAATATGCATTCAACACACTTAAATGAAATGTCATCTGTGGATGATAGATGAATCTTTTTTGAAACAATAATCAGCAACCCATTCCAGTGTCTTTCTAGATGTACAATGCATTTCCATCTGAGCATTGTAAAGAAAATGTCTGTCAGAGAATTTTAAGTCAGCTATCACTTCAATTTTCAGGACTACAGCATAACAAAGACAATTACATTTCTGAGTGAAGTATGAATAAAACTTCATTTTCAGAGATACACATCTGCTGAGCAAATACATTTAATAGAGGTATTGTTATCAGTTTTCTGATCCTATTAGCAGCAATGATGTCAACTAGACACCAACAACTTCGATTCAGAAAAGAAACTATGGTTTTGAGTATACTATGTAACACGCAGTTAATTACCAAAATGTTGTGCTGTTTCTCTGTTTGGCCTTCTTTTGAAAAAAAAAAAAATTAGTAGAAAAGAATAATAATATTCCAAGGGGTTTACAATACTTAAAACATAGAACAGGAAGGATCTTGGCCAACAGGCATCTTCCTTGACAGCTACAAGACAGGCTGAAAGGATTTTACACAACTACTCCTCCTCCAATTCAAAACATAAATGGACACATGCTCATTCTAGCTGTTGCTGCATTCTGTTGGTCACAGCATTTTCCTCAGGAGTAAAGTTTCTAGAACTCTATGAAGCCCAATGAAGTAATATTCAAAGCACTAGCATTATGTGTTTTCTAGCCTCTTCGGTTTATTACATTACTACATCTGCCAATATCATTATTTCTTCATGTTTAGTGTTGAAAGGGCTCTGCTATCTTCCATGGTCAGATATCTTATGCAAGATGCTAAGACTAGAATTAGGACTTTGATCCCTTCTTCAATCAAATTTGCTATATTATTATGGAGAACATGCATTTTATTTATACAACATTATCTTAATGGCCTTCAGATTACTTTAAGAACACATTGTTCCTTAACATTCAAGGACATGTTGAACAACTTCCCTAACTGCACAGTTTAACTCTGTTAAAAATGCAGACCTAATATTGATTAAAAATTAAAACTTGAAAACAAACAAGAACAATTTGTTTAGTAAAAAACCCCTAACATTTGAATCCTACAAATATACAAGTTTTCCCATCTCTTTCTGAGTACACTCCTGGGGCATGCAAAAACTAATTCAGTAGTCAGGCTTCAGCCTCATCCAGCAAATGCTTTTTCATGACTAAACCTTTACTTCACTGAAATCAAAAAGGGCAGCATAGTTTCAAGCAAGACTTATTCTAAGTCATATAAGCAAGACCACCAGGTGTCTAACAGATGAAATTTCTGCCTCAAAGTGCATGTAGGCTGTAGCAGCATTGTCTCTAACTGGGTCAGAATAATGTTAATTAGATAGTTTAGTTCCTTTTTAGTCAGCATTCTTTTTACAATGCTTATCTTGCCAAGTTACACAAGGTTTCCACCTACTCTTACCAAAATTCTTATAAATTTACAATTTATAGTTCTATCAGGAGAGAGAGAAGCATAGAGTATATTTAACTTACATAGATTTCTTTGAATAATATCAATTTAATTACATACTTGATAGAATGCAGAAGTTCTGAACCACTTCAAAATTTCATGTGATTTTTTTCAAAGACTATTAACAGGTGCTAATGGCTTTAAATGCCACTTGAAACTGGTGTCATTAAAGGGTACTGAGCATTGCTAACTTTGACCCTTTGTACACTCTGAACAACAATCTTCGCAGACAAGCAGGGACATTTAAATAATTTACTACTTCTTCCATACAAGTTATTCATATCTTGGTAAAAATAAACTCAGAAATAGATACACAAATCTCTCTGATGATGAAGAGCAATGACACAATACAAAACAGTAAAAGTGGGAAGTAAAAAAATACAACTATTTTTCATTTGCACACCTTCAGGTGATTTATACCACATGCTTAGGGAAAAACAAAACAAAAAGAAATTTCTTAGGCACCATCTTATTGATGGAAATAACAAAGAAGCAAACAATCTGCAAATAGACTTTAAGTTCCCCTATCCACTTTTTATATGCAAGAGTGTGCAGCAGCATAGCAGATGTCTATATCAAGGAAATGAAGCTGAGTGCAATCTGAGTAGAGGTTTGAGAGGTCACTTACGTCTTTCACAAGATTTTTTCAGAGTTCTCCATACCGAAACCTGCAGAAGTTGGTTGTACAAATAAATTCAATAAGCCAGGCTTTAGTGAGTATATAACACATTATTTGTAGATAATGCTAATTGTTAAGAGGGACACCAAATGGGCAAGGAATATCTGAACTTCTGAAAAAAATTTCATTATTAGATGTCTTCACCATGTGCTGGTAGAGAACCCCACCTTGCCACCCTGGATACCCTCAGAGAGCTCAGCAGGTGCACCAGGTAATGGGAAGGTCCCCAAGCAGCCTCCCAAGCCCTGAGCAGAGATGTCCTTCCAGGGGGAAATCTGGGTAAGGAGAAGCCTAGGAACAGCTGCAAATGATTACCAAAATGGTAGTTAGTCTAAGCTAACACTTGTCTGTTTAAAGACCTTCCAAGTCAGTGTCATATTATTTAAAAAATAAAATTCTCATCAGTAAAACCAAATTCTGAAAACAAATGCAGGGAAAGAAAATTCTGGGTTATTTTATAGGACACATGACAAGAATAAACATTCTAATAAAAGCAGATGTTCTTTCTGAGCTTTGCACAGGTAGATTTAAAAAACTCCAGTTATATGTATGAGTTTGGTCTTTGCCCTGTTCTTATGATTACAAAACTCCAATAACTACACATGATGATCCATGATCAGCAAAACCAATAGAAAATCATGTATGCCCACATGAAGTGCTGGAGGTAAGCAGATTAGGTAGATGCAGTCCAACTAAGAAGAGTTTGGTCACTGATGACAGACAGAAACATGATGAAGAGGAAAGGAGACCTAGATGAAAACTATTATTCCTGAGAGCGAGCCTTGACAGAAGCTTCCCTCATTTCTCATGCCCACAGTCACACTTCCTTCACAACTGGCTTCTCTCATATTGGTAAGTTTGTAAAAGTATTTCTAGTTCACCCTCAGGAAATTCAACCAGGAAAATGGAAAAAGCCTAGAAATGATGAGCTGGCACTTTACCTACTACATTTTATCTCATGTAGAAGTGACAGGAGCTGAGGCATTAGCAGCTGGTTATCCACATTTGAACCAATTAATATCCAGCACTGCATCAAGGCAAACAACACTTTAAGACAGCAAAAAATGCCAACAAAATTCCAAGCCTGGGATGCTGAGCTCCAGAAAAAAAGCCAAACAAACCAAAAAACCCTCACTTTGTTCTTCCAAGCCATTATCCTGCAACAGAAATTACAGACCACAGAAGCAGAGGTAAACTGAAAAGTTTTGATTCTTGCTTTTCAGTAAACTGCACGTTGAATCAAAGACACAGAACTGTTTCTAAGTAAAGAAGTTGACAGAGGAAAGGTCAGATCACTAAAAAATAAACCTGCTGAGTTTCTTTCCTGTCACTGAGATCGAGCAGAGAGCTTTATATCTTGGGAATGCAGGAATATACAGCCACAGACAGGAAATCTGTTGAGAACAAAGTCAAAAGGTAGAGAAAAAGAGGAGATATTTACTAACTTTGCTTGTTACTTTTATTTATTATTTTATTTTAGTTAAAATAAATGAAATATTTAATTGTCACAATAAACATCTATATATAGAGTTAGTCAAAATGAATTTACATTACTTTGGCTAACAGTGTATTTTTTCTGTGTGACATTCTTGTTCAGATGTTGGTTTTGATTCAGAAAATAATTATTAAAAACCTGTCCTGAGCATGAAAGTAAGTGTTTATTCAGAATGATGAAACTCCTAGTTTTCAAACCAACAACATATAAGCAGAATTGTGCAGAATACCTGTTTATTCTTCTAATGTATTTTAAGTCCTGATATTTTACCTATAAGGACACAAAGTTACCTGAGGTAAACACCATTTCACTAGGCAAAAAGACACATACACCCCATCACATTATTTATGTTGGGGTTACATGAAAAAAAAATATAATTATACAAAGAAACCCATGAACATTTATAGATTTCAAGGTTAAAGCCAAGAATGTTCCTCCTCAGTGTCAGATCTACCTGAAGCCTACGTGCTGGGGAGGGGGGAGAGAAGAAGCATGATGAGACCAGGCAGCTTTGTTTTGCCCTTCACCCCACATGAAGGGAGATCAGGTTCTCCACTCTTAATTCCTCTGCTTCCTATAGCAACACTTCTCGAGGTGAAAGAGAAGGAAAGATGGACATGGAAAGAATTAACCAGTTTAGGGCTGGACTAAATTGCATAGAAGGAAGATGGAAAAATATGAGATGATGGCTCCCTACCTACTATTTCCTATCACTGCATGTGCTTAAGGATCTGCAAATGGTCGCTAGGACAAACACTCACAGGCAAGGCACTGACAGCAGAACTATTGCTCCATTTAATTTCAAATGGCAAATAAGGCAGGCAGGAAACAGTCTCACCAGTTATTCTCAAAGCCGAATAGTAAGTCATGTAATCATCTGGTGAATGTGCTACAGATTAAGGATGATAATAATTTCTTTGAAGAAAAATAGCAGAAGGGTTGTGGTGTTTCTTTTACTGAAGGTATTTGGATAATTGGTCGTTTCCAGCAATTAACCCAGAATGTCCTATTTTTCAATTAGACAAGAATCTCATTTGCATGTTCTCAAAGACAACAGGATATTCTGCTTCCTGTGGCTTTTAAATGGTGCAAAGGTAACCTCAGTCATCCCTGCAAAAATATTTCACTTGCATTTTCAAACAAGTTGCCAGAACTTCCCTGCAACAGAACAAGGTAAAAATGTGTCAGATACAGGAGAAGAGATGATTGCAATCTCGAGTGCTGCACTGAATTTAATTTCCTGTCACAGCTGCACAAGAGTATTGGGATGAAGGTGGGGGTGCAAAGGTTTAAAGTTAAGTGGAGAGAAAATCTATCCATATCCAGGTTTTGCTTTTAAATATGTGCATATAAAGCCTTATATTTCATACCTAAAATTCAGGATTTCAAATGCAATAGCTTCCTCTGACAAAATAGAAATTCTGTGTATGTTACTCAAACAGTATTTTCAGATCACAGAACATTTAAATCATGCTTAGTCCTCCCAAAACCTAGGTCAACTCTAACTCCATCATGTTTTTTTCTTGTGATTGCGGTAAACTAAATTATGTCCCTCAGCATCTCCCTCCTCTAAATAGCACATTTGAAATATACTTCACAGAAGGATGAATCAACAGAAAATTCTCCTGCCTCCCCTTTGAAAAATACAACTTTCCTGGGGAGATCCAGAAACCACTTGAACTTAACTCGCTGCAGCATTTGCATTCAAGATATTCTTGTATTCTATTCTAAATATCATGTGAATAAGAGACCTGGAGCTATACAAGAATTTCTCCTTTTCTCCTTTTTCAATCTCATTAGCATTGCCTTCACCATCTCTCAGAGGGGCTACCCTAGTTCTCTCAGGTCGGCTTCAACTCTTCTCTCTCTTACAATGCTTCACTTCGAGTGAGACAATTAACAACTGTAGTTATTAACTGCATTATAAAATAACTGGCCATGGCACATTTAAACATGTTGTTTGATTTTCCCATTATGCAAAATTGCTGGTTAAATGGGAGAGGAAAAGGGAGGAATCATTGCTGAATTGTCATGCATGTGTTAAAAAAACCCCATGATTGTATGGCCCAACAGGTTTTCTTTCTCCTGAACTGGGACCTATTTAAAGCAAAATGATACATTTAAAATGATTTCCTAGTGGATTCTATTAGAGAAATAAATTAATGACTGCTATTAAATAAAACATTTTGGCACTGAATATTATGGTAACTTGATTTGCATAATTTAACAGTTGCAGGGACTTAGGGAAATAACAATGTAAATGAGCACTGAAAGTGTGCAGTAATGAAAAAGCAGATTTTGTCATGCATAAGACTCTCCCCCATGATTTTAAGGTAATAGTCTCATTTCTTAATTACATTTTTAAATAAAGGTTAAAATAATTTGTTGTCAATATCTCTGCTGTCACTTCATTTTGGTGCTTAGATATTTACAAGCTTCTCTTCCCGTCTCCTTTCCATAAAAGAAAAGCTAAGTTCTGAACAGAGAATACAGAGAAACCCTCACAGATGACAAAATAATATCAAAAAACCACCAACTGCCCCCCCCAAACCTCCCATTACTAAAACACTATAAAATAGCATTTTGTTGTTTCCTGTCAGGCAAACCCTGAGGAAAACAGATTATTTCCTATAATTAGGAAAGTATGCATTCAAACAATAATAGCAAAATAAAAAGTTTTACTTCAAAATTTCGTATATAATTAAAAGAGTTGGATTTCAGTTCACAAATGCTACTTGGTTTCAGAAAAGAAAAATTAATGGTAATAAAATGCATACATCAATACTCGTGTGGCAATCCACACTGTTTTAATTTTTTCATGTTCACAGCAGTTAAACACTCTGGAGCTATTCTGCTCCATAAATAACACTTTGGTTCGTTTTTAACATCCAACACTGATACACAGCCTCAGATTATTTGCCTTTCAATTTATCCTCACTAGCTGATAGAAAAAAAAGCACAAAAAGATCAAGGCTTCATCATATGTTTAAGGCCAGCCAACTGCTCCATTAGCATATAAACTGGCAGATGCTTAGTTTCAATATCCTGCTTTGACTGGCATAAATAAGGGCAGGTACATGTACACCTAAGTGCTCTCTACAGGGTCTCGGCCAAACTCAGCACACTGGGTTTGTGCAAGGGACACTGCACAAGCCAGGCAAAAGGAGTGATCTGAAACCCTGTCATGTATGAGCTCACCATTATTGCTGCCACAGTGGTTCTACTGACTCCAGCGTAAAGAAACAAGTCCTCTATGGAGGATTGTGTGCATCTTCTGTGATTATACTGATTATCTCCATACAAACCCACTCCTCATTTTTAAAGTTAAGAAACCTAATATAAAAAAAACAAATAAAAACCAATACGAAATCCAAACTGCTTATTGTTAAGACTTTTGAATGAAATTTAATAGACTAAAAAGTACAATGACAAGCTTATGACTACAATCCCTCTGGACTGGGCTTCTGAATTAATGCAAGTAATGTGCTTTTTGCTTTACGGAATGCAATCCAAACTAATCCCATCAAAAGTGAGTTAAGGTAAAGGTGAAGTCACGGACTACAAGAGATAAAGCAATACTAAATGTCTGTGTACATAATCAGAAAGGTAATGCAGTTATGACTGTCAAAACAACAAACTGAAACAAATTATCTAGCCAGATTGATATACACCTGCTTTGTTACATAAATGTTTACACATACATGAACACAAACTCAAAAAAATTTTGAAACTTTTAGATTATTATTTTAGTGGTTCAGTTCAATCAAAGACACTAGATGTTTCTCAGTGGAAGTTTCTTTGAGAGATAAGCAGTCTGCTGTAGAAATAAGACTACTTAGAAAAATCTCAACAGCATAATAATGAAAAGCGAAGTTAAATGTTACTTAACAGATTAATGCAGTGGAAATAAATTTATTACAAGCAATCTATTATTGCAAATTTCACATCTGTTCCAAAAGACAAGATGGACTGGTCTGGTTCAGGCATTTTCCACCTTCTACTCTCAGAAAACGGAGATCTTATTTGCTTCATTCTTGTTCATGAAACATCTTAAAAAACACTGATTTATTCTACAAGATAGTCTTCAACAGCACTTTTTAGAACCAAATATTTTTAAAAAATCAACTTTGTTAATAAATACATGAAGAGTTTAGCAAAAACATTTTTAAAAAGTAGTTTGAGTAATGCAAGAGTAATGAAGAAAACAAAGCAACAGATCACCACAAAAAAAAAGCCCAACACTCCCCACCCCTAAAGTTCATTGATCCAGATTATTTTTGAAAGGAAAGTTATCCTATTAGCCAGGTGGAGAAACTTTATGATAGTCGTCATCCACCTTGGATCCACCTGCATCCAAGGCACGTACTTCAGGCATGCCTTGAAGTCATGTTCACCTGAAGTAACCTGCTGAGCTGTTTGGAAATGCTTTTCCCTCCTACACATACATAGCAAACTTCACAAGACTAAAGTAATTGCTATGAGTACCAAATCCAGCATTTTTTACTTGAAAAAATATTTTCAACAGCAATTCTGAAACTTGAAATATTTTGTTTTTACAATTTTTGATAATGTAACTCTTAATTTGATCTCTCAAGAGGCACAGCATTTCCTTTCTATGTTCTAATGTTTTTGGCTGTAGCCTCTGACTTAACTTCTAAAACAACAGAGCAAACATGTCAACAGAAGCTGTAAGCTAAAGGTTTTTTAAAAGTTAAACAAAATTAAAATTAATTTTAATTAACAAAATTAAACTTGAACAATAAGAATATAACAGGTGGTTGAATAAGGAAAAGTAACACTAGAAGCATTTACATCCTAAAATACGGTTTACCAACGAAGCCTGAATATCCAGACTAATTAGAGTTTTTGTTCTGTGTAAAGGATTCAAGACTGACTTTTCCCAGTTTCTACAACACTGTTTTACTAAGATTTCTCCACAGAAATTTGAAAGCAACCTGAGCTGAAAAAATAACTGAAAAATTTTGAGTGTTTGTATTAATCCCAAATTCACTTCCTAGTATTTTGAAGACTGTTGAAGTACAGTGCAAATTAAGAATATCAGTGCTAAAAAGAAGAAGTTTCATGTACAATGATGCCTAGTATAAATGAGGATCACTGTGGGTAAGCAGTATTATAAAAAACAAACCCAAATCTATGACAAATTGTTAACTGCAGCTATTACAGCCAACAAATTCAAGTGTCAAGAACCAGCACCCCCAAATCAAATGCAGAAGAAAAGACAGACATATCGGTACACCATTGACATTTGGAATGGGATACAGGTGTGAAGCTGCTGGATATTGGACTGTATATGGACATGAAAAACCACAATCAGAGGTTTGCCCTGACACTGTGTCATTTCCTCTGACCAACCTCCTTTGAGGTAGCTCTTCAAACAACATCTGGATTTGCCTGCCTCTGCCATTCTTAAAAGGGTTCAAAGCACAAGTATAAAAAGCCTATGTAAGCAGAAAAACTGACCTTCACCTTTGCATTTTTCTATTTTCTGATCTTTTTTGTCCTTTTTCTTCAATAGAAAATAAAACTGTAACAGGGTTGGGAACAGCATGGGGCAAAGACCTCAATATGGCATTTAAAGGAAAATCTGCTGGTTTTAGTATGTTTCAAGAAAAAATTATCTACCAGGAATTCATTTTTAAGTGTCCTACACAACAAGGAGATGTAATTTAAAAGCTGAAAAAGAATATGTAACTAGTGTTGACACTGATATAAATGGATTCTCAAGCACAGTTTCCTTCATGCACAGACCACTGGCAAATCTTCAGCAGGGTTTGTATATAATGTCACACACACATATGCCTTCCTTCCCCCCACTCGACCAATGCAGCAAGGGATGACAATTGCCATAGGTTTTTATTCAACTTTGACACAAAATATTCTTCCCTTTGGACATTTTCTACTCTGCATCACCAAGCAATAAAACATTATTTGTATTGGTAAGGGGTGATTGGATTTTTTAAATTTACTTTGAGTTTTTCAGACAACGAAATAATTTCCTTTAAAAAAAATCAACTCATCAAATATTTTAGCAAGCATTCAGTGAAAAAAGAAGGTGAGGGGAAAGGACATTTGAAGCAAAGAAGAACTTTTCTATTATAAATCCAAAATTTTTGAAGAAAGTAGTTAGCATGCTTTTTCAGGTCACTGAATCTAATAAAATTATTTGCTATTACCTTGTCAAATATGCTATTAACTTGTTATCAATTTATATGCTATTGAAAGGTTTCTTTGTGGTTTGAGTTACTTTAAGCACTGGAAGAATTTTGATTAATTGGACATCTTTAAATAAAATGTTCATATATTTACACATGTACATAATCACACACATTGTGATTTTGTCTGTATTATAACTTCTCTTTCACCCCAGCCTTTAAAAACACATATCAAATTTTGATTTTTGTATGGTATTGAATAAATATTTCCCTTAAGCAAGCAAGAAAAAAAAAAGAAAAAAAACCCCAAACAACCCAGAATAAAAAATGTGCACCTGGGTATCCTCCAGCTAATTCACAAATGCCTTGAATAAATCTACAAGCATGGACTTAATTATACAATGAACTTTTTCCATATAAAATAGCCATGTCAGCGTAAATTGACTGTGCCAATCCTTCACGTGATCATTGAGAATCAGGCTATGTTACAGCCCCATCACTTTCGTGTTTAATAACTAACTTTAAAAAGAATAAGAGCAGTATCACCATTGTTACATTTTTGATAAAGCAACAATACAAATAAACTGACTTCATTTAGTTGAAAAGGTGATCCACTGAAAAAAAGCCATCTTAATGAGGAACTATTCTTCACTAGCATAACCTTCTTTATCTGCATCCAAAGAGACCATCAATATAAATAATGCTGTTGGCATAGGCTAAACATGATGGATATGCTTAAAATACTATTGCTGTAAGTAATGAATTATTTAATCCAATGCATAAACAAAACCCGCATAGGATAAAGATTTAAAATCACAAAACTCCCAAACCCCTCCAAGAGATACCAAAACCCAAGCAGAGTCACAAAATTGAATTTGCAAGCCACAACTGAATAGATGATGGTAGAACATATATTCACAGTCCTTTCAACAGCAGGATTGCACACGTATTGCTATTCCCAGGACAATACCAGAAACACAAAAGGAAGTTTGTCACTCCTGCAGTCCATGGCCTCAGCCATCATACACCTGCTTAGGCAAAAATAAACCCCTTGTGGAACTTGCATGGACTCAATAGAAAATTTCCTCCTTACCATCTAAAACCAAAGTTCCTAAAAAATTGTCCATCCTTCCCTTTCACCCAGCTATATCAGGACAGTTAATGCACAAAAGTAAATTCAAGCATTAACTTTTATCTGAAACAAGTCACGGTTAGGTGTTAAAATCTTTTTTCATACGCACAATTTATAATGTAATACATTTATAAATCAATTAAAATAAAGTATATTTATCAAGTGATTAAACAAAAAGCTACTTAAAGCAATAAGCCCAAGACACTAAGAATCCAAACTGTGCTACTACAAAGCAGCGTGAAATACTGCTAAAGCAGGTGAAGAAAGCAATATTTACTTCTACAGCTAAACACAAGAAATGTGGAGGTTAAGTTGCCAAAACAGAAACACAAGTAAACGACTTCAGCTAAAAAGCTTCTGTATTGTAAGACCAAACACAACAAGCTAATGCCAAACCATAGTTACAGGAGTGAAAAAGAGTCAGGATACCTGCAAGCTGTACAGTTAAGCAGATCTGCAGAGGACAGACCATCTTCTGCATTGAAAAATATCAATAACTTGTGCAGGAGAAGCAGCATGTGGATATGTATCTGTAGCCTTTCAGAACCCATTCACTGTCACTTGTGAAGCCAACTTCAGGTGTTAATTTACACACAGCTGATCCCTATACTCTCATGATGAAGAACACTTACCACAGCAGTTATATGTGTCCCCAAGTCATGAAGAGAAAGCTTCCACTTACCTATAATGGAAAAAAAGAAAAGAAAATAAATCAGATTAAAATAATTTATCAGGAACTCAATGTTACAGATATGATATTTAGGGGAGGAAAATTAGTTTTACTTCTTTTAGTTTTGACTCTCCCTTCTTCCCCCTCCCTCACACAAAAAGTAAGAGATTTTTTCCAGGAAAATATAGTAGTTTCCATATGTACTGCAACCAGCACACATATTTGATCCATACACATCTTCATCAATATGCCTCTTACCCAAAATGGCAGAAAATTCAAAATATTGGGAAAGGGATGTACAATTTAGGGTGACAGGGAGAACCAAAGTGAGGAGACAAATCCTGTTGAGCAAGGATGGGCGGAACAGCTGTTCTGGGCAATTCCCTGGCCAGGGGGTCAGACCCACAGCTCACCCTCCCACTTGCTCATGGGGCTGTATCAGGACTAACCCTTGTGCCTGTGCCAACAGCCAAAGGGTCACTCAGTCACCACACACCTGAGGCAGCTTCACCCCTTCTGAATGGGTGGATTGATTTCAGTGGCCTTACTCAAAAGCAAGATAAAACTAAATTCATGCATCATTATAAACCCAGCAACTACAAAACTGGCATAGGATTTAATCCTGTCTGCTTAAATAGTTCTTAATAACTGGAGTGGTGTTAGATCAGAAGTCCTCCATAATTCATTAGCTTTGTAAGCAAAAAGTGTGATAATAAAAATTAATTCAGTGAAATATGAAATGAGGTAGTGTCTGAAAGTTACTGGAATATGGGATTTTAAAAACCAGAACATGTGTCCACTGTAAACGTGTATACAGACATTCAAATCCTAGCATATATTATCAAAGAAGGGGTAGTTTCAGAGCACACCACTGTTCAGCCACATGAAATACTTCATGAATAAGAACACTTAAAAGAGAAGTTAGGAGGAGAGAAAAGGGAAAAGAACAAAGTTCCTCATTTACAGCTGATGCCACCTTTGAACTGCACCGCTTATTTTCTATACTTGCCATCATAAGAAGTGTCTGAATCATTTAAATCATGATGTTTTACTGTAGTATATCGCCTGGCTCCCTGGTCGCTCTCAGCCCAGGCACTGACCTCCAAAAACCCGGGGGCTCGCTTTGGGTGCGGCTGCTTCAGGGCTCAGCGTGGGTGTGTCACGCAGAGGGGAGGCGGCCCGAGGTGACAGCAGACAGGGCGCAGAAGGAATCAGGCAAGGAGGCAAAGGGTGGCGAGAGGGGGTCTCCCTCGTGGTCTCCTTTATTGTGGGGCCGGGTGCGGGGATGCGGGAGGGAAAAGGTCGGAGAGAGACTCCCAGGGGCTGACAGGGCGCAACAGGTTAAAAGGGAAGGGAAATCTCGGCAGGAGCTGGAGGGGATAACCAATGGGGTTCCGCGCGAGGGGAGGCTACAGGGGTCCAGGGTCCACTTAAAACAGCGCAGGGGAGGGTACAATGAGCAATAACTAATAAAATATCGAACATAACCGAGACTTCTAGAAGTGTGGGTACGCCCAAGGCTTGGCGCACGCCTCCCTGCTAGAAGAAGAGCCTGGTCTCAAGCTGCAGTCCTGACTATAGAGTCCTCCCCAAGGGAGGAGCCCCCCACATCCGAGGTGGAGCTGGAGTAGGAGGCGGCGGCAACATCCCTGGGAGGACCTCCCACATTGTACATTTAAATAAGGAACTATGAAAGCTTGTTAAGGAGAAATAAAGGATTTCCTACAGACTATAGGTCACTATCTAATAAACCTCAACTTCTTAGAAAATTTTAAATAGTTTGCATGGAGTTGCACCCTTCCAACACATATTTAAAGTGCATGCGTTTGCTGGTGTTTTTTGTTTTTTTTTTTTTTTTAACATAGCAAAACTGTTCCTATTATTTTGGAGAGGGAGATGTCATCTAATTAGCACAAGGCTGTGTAATGCAGTATAGGTGCGGAGCCTCCTTCATTAGAAAGCTACAGAGAAAAATGGATCATGTGCCACCCTCTGGTCTGGAGGGACTGAGCTCCCCCTCCCCAGACCCTTGGCAGACGGGGGTACTCGCTCAGCAGTGCTGCTCCTCTGCTGGGACCCCGTGGCTGTACATGAGAGTACAGACTGATGCTGGCACATTGTAGATATTTTCTAGTCATACCCAGCATTCAGTAGATTTCATCTGTTACCCACCTCCTTTCTCCCAAGGGAGAGGGGAACACGGGGCAGGGACCTGAAACCAGCAAGATGAGGGTGATACAACACCAAAAAGCCCCACTTGTCAGTCTCTTTAACTTAATTAATTAATTAGTTAATCTGCACTAACTCTTAAATTCATTGTCTCATTTTTTTCTAAAATTTTTACAATCACTAACTAAACTAAGACCTTATAAGAAATACATTTCCCTTCAGCCTTTTGTTTAATGTTTCCATATTTACTCATAGCTAAAACATTGCTTTTCTGCATCCTTTTACCCAAAGAGACACTGCAGGAAAGGACGCAAAACAAATGCTAAGGCCCTAAACAAATGCTCACATTGGACAAAAAAATCATAGTCATGATACATTTGACAAACTAGGATTGGGGTCATGGAGCACGGGTCAGATACCGTTTCTAAGATACCTGTTATTTCTACCACTGTCTTACTGCTACAGAATAGTTAGAAACCCAGAACAACAGCTGGCTTTTAACAAACATATATAAGCATTAAGAGTTACTAAACTGTAAGCAGCAATCCTGGAAAGAGTTTTCACAATATTTAACTTGGGTGGCTCTCAGAATTATCGGGTGGCATCTGATATAGTTAGGAATTATCTCACAATTCTGCTGCTGTTGTTCCTCCTGGGCAGGGCTGCACAGCAAGCTGTGCTTCGTCCCTACATGTCACCCCTCTGTTACATCACCTAACATGCTGTTAGGAAAATCCCATATTTCTCTTTTAATTAAAATAAGAAAATTAACAAAAGAAAAAAAAGCAAAAGCATCTACTTTTGGCACACTTTAGTTCTAGTAGTTCATTAGAAAGCTTATTAAGATTTTGTTCTGCCTCCAAAATATGACATTGTAAATGTCCTGTTACTACATATACTTAACATGCAGATTACTCTTTATGAGACCTTGTGTCACCAGCCTGGTCACGATTCTATTATTTTAAAAACCCCACCAGCCAAACCCACAGTGCATAGGTGCTAAAGGTGCTGACATGAAATCCACTAATATGAACAGTTATAGCTGTATCCAGAAGAGAGAAGCTGTGCTGCGAGATAAGCCCTTGGCATGAATGGCTTTCTGCCAAGTTTCCAGTCTTCAGCCTCAGAGGAAGATAAAGACACCTTGGAATCCCAGATCAGAAAAACTTGTATGTAAAAGTTAACCTTGCCTCAGAGTCACTTCAGCTTCAAGTCTACGTGTTTTACAAAACTGGGACTATAGAAAAACAAAAACTTAGTGTGCTATGCAGTTAAGGCTATCTTTATTTAATTCTAGCTAAAAAGAGAGCTAAGTCACAGAAAATTATGGCCATTGCACATATGCAAACACAGTCCAGAACCAAAATGGTGCATGCAATAAACAGGAAAGTTCTGGTCTTCTGTCCTACTACTTCTAATACAGATAAACCTGCCAACACCTCTCTATATTTTATTTTAAATGAAATCTGAAGTATCCTGAAGTTGGACTATTTCTTTTCTGCCACTTCAAGCCTGAGCAGTCTAGGCACTGGCACACAGGACACTGCCTTGCTGCTAAGTACTGCACATAAGGGAAACAACACAACATTTTTCTTTCTAGCAAGCTCACTCAAGAATATAAGCCCTTAATCTGTATTGCAACTAACCATTTTTATTCTCCTTCATTAGACTCAGTTTAAAGGGATTTGTTTCAGCACCAACTGTGGTGAACTCACAAAAAATGCCTGTAAGATGGAGATAAGCTATGACCACAGTTGCTGCTCTATTAGTTTGCTTGCATGGTGGATGTTTTTGTGATTATAGTTACGCCACGATTTAACGGTGGGAGGCTAATGGGAATGTTAGTTGCTACAGTAGCAGACTAAATCACTTGGGGAAGGGAAAAGAAATGTGTTTACACTTGAAGATGTCACATAAAACAGTGGGAAGTTCCCACCCCTGACACCAGAACTGGCATGCTCATTCAAGGACTCATATATACTATTACATGCTACTTCACACTTAGAAATTTATTAATTTACAATTATTTGCATTGATTTTCTAGGAGATTTGTAAGTTCTGCAGTAATTTACAGACTACTGAAGAAATTAACTGTGCTTCTTCCAAAGATAAGAATTCTTGATAACAAGGCTTTGGCATGAGTTACTGAACACATCACCGAGAGTCTGGATTTTTTTGATATAAATTCTACATTAATTACAGCAGAACTGATAGATAGATTCTATCTATCCCACCAAGAGTTTCTTCACTGATTCCTGACAGTAACCCACCAGCAGGAAATGTAATCAGCCAGATAATGTCAGCTCAGCCTCTGATGCCTTGTTAAGTTAGAGAGATTGAAAATAATGTAGTTATTACCTATACCATCTCACCGGGAAGAGCACTGTGTTGTCAAAAAAAAAAAAACCAAAAAAAAAACCCAATCAAGAGACAGTCAAAAGAGAAAATCTGAAAATAAAGGATGTATAAAATAGAATTTCATCATACTTTGAGACCTGTATTGATTGTGGCACTGAAAAACTTGACAGAGGTCCAGTGGTTGAGAAGAACTACTTCTAGAACATATACTGAATAATAAACCATTATAAACCATGAGAACATATTTTCAAGACATTCTTGTCACTTATTATTTTAGAAAATACTTTATAAAGTTGGGGGCAGGGGTGTCTGTATTATTTTAATAAAGTATGAGCTGTTTGATAAAATAGGCTTGTGTATATTAGTTCTGGCATATTTTTGCAATTCTTCTGTACAAATACGAAAAAATTTATTTCCAATAAAAACCAAATATCTAATTTTTCTTCTTTGCTCAGCACTTTACTCCATGACAGTGTGAACAGAATTAATGTCAATGTTGGGTGAATCCCTTTCCATACAAAGGATGTCACTACATAAAGCTCCTGATTATGTCACAACATAAAATTCCTGATTCATAGAATCATGCTACAGAAACGCAGCACCCATCAGTGCTAATCATAAAATCCCTGCCAAACATTGTCCGTCTTTGAGGAATATTTTATTTCTTTATTTCTATGTATATCTTCTTTATAATCAAAATTCTCCTTTTTATTGACAGGCCTTCAGTACTGGACATAACTTTGTAAAATCTCTGCATCTGGCATCTTGGCATCTAAGTGATCTATTAACACATACAAATACAAACCCAAAAATAAATGCCAAGCAGATAAAACTTGCATACATAGATATATTCCATAAGGGTAAAAGTATGGATTGTGCAATGTTGATGCCGAAAGTTTTATCTCTGTGCAGCACCTGCTCAGTACTCAGTAGACACTCAGACTTTTTTTTTTTTTGTGAAATTCTGTTGACCTAAGCTATATTTATGGCATGCCAGCAAAATCCTGGCAAAATTGTTAAATTGGATGTGGTTAGTTGTACACTGCTGAATCAGAGAAGGATCTGAGTGGTGTAGAAACTCTGATGACCTCTGAACACTTTGAAGAGGATATATAGACACACACACACACATACCCAAGGTAGTTGTGCAACTGGAGGCACTGTGGTTATTTACGTGCAGTCAAACAAGACCAAACAAGGCAGATGATCTACAGGCAATGGCATTAGTTCTCCATATAGCACTCATCAAGATCTTGAATACTAGATGAGGCAGGGGCTTTTGGGGATTAGGAAAAATACAGAATAGCATGCCAAAATTCTCACAGAAAAGGAGTTGTCTGTAAGCTGCACGGGCAGCCCGTGCAATTGCAGGATAATGTCTGAGCTGTTGACTTTGCAATGTTCTTTAAACAGACTTTGCAACCCTTTAGAGGCAGTGATTAATTTTTGGTTAAAAAGTAGTAATGTATTAGCTCACTGGGGTCTTAGAAATAATGCACAGTGCAAATAGTGAACAAACCAAACAAATCTTTCCCAATTATCTTAATATTCCTTAAAGCTAACTGTCACAAGAAGTCTGTTGTGTAAAACTGAGAGCTGCTTGAAGATGAGAAAATAAAGGTCCCAGAGATAGAAAATATCCCCCCAGATCATGACTATCACTTTTGTTTCAAACGCAGTCCGACCTGTCCCCATGGGCCTCATTTTAGCACAGCTTTATTATCAGTATGTGAGCAAACTAATACATTGGACATGATAGAATCGTGGAGTAGAGAGATGTCTTGCTTTTGATAAGCCATGACAATGTGCTAAATAGAAGATTGGAATTTTTACAATCCCTAAGTAATGTCACCAAAAGTGAGAAGAGAAAGAATAGAATATATTAGACAAGCAAAATCAACATTTAACTGGACATCAGTTGTTACTTCCATTTGATGAAGTAGCCAATTTTAACACAGATGTTCTTTTGATGAACACTAACAGCTGTAGACTGAGTGCACCTATAGGCAGTTTGTAAATGTCTTTCATTGAAAGCATTTTCAATTTTCTCTAATTTTTATTTGAGGCATTGCCTAAAAGATTTATCTGAACAGTGTAGGCACAGACACTCAGTTACCTAGAATTAACATTCCAAGTGCTACCAGATAATATTAGGCAATTGCAATAAATCAGCCTTGTAAACCCTCATACTATTATTTGTGTCTGAAAATTTGTGAAGTGTAACATTATCTGACTGTCTCATTTCTTAACACCACACAGTCCTGCATTCTTTCATCATCTCCTGTTGCCATGCTCCCACCTATCTCTATAGCAAATGAGCCCTTGGTGTTTATTCTGCTCAAAATTCATAGCTACAGCTGACTGCTGCAGTTCTGCACTCATCTACAGGAACAAAACAGGCTGTGGGGCTGCTTAGTGATCAGCTGGGCTATACAGTGCTACTAAAAAATTGTTGCTACTGACAGTCACAGTTCATTTACGCCTCACTGTGATAGATGCACAGAAAGTCATGAAGAGAAGGTCGGGAGCCACTTAGACATACTTAGTCTGTTAAAATGGGCAGTGTGAGCCTCTCTAGGTAAGTCACAATGAAACAGTAGACAAGCAATATCACAAAACACTAGGTTTACTGTGTGGTAGAACATTACCATATGTCAAGGCCATCACACTGAAGACAGAGTCACTCACTGCCTCATTAGTCACTCCAGGCTCTCTATAGCAGGACAGAGACAAACACTGAACCAAGGTGTTTGGTCTGTACAGGGGAGCTAGAAGTGGCCTAGCAGCTGTAATCTACCCAAGAGCCAAGGCAGATGTTTGCTTGGCAGGGGAGCACAGAGACATGTCCTCTGATCTTGCAGTTTCTTCTGACCACTATTTAAAATTTTGGCCATCCTAAGTAATTTCATCCATTGCTGTTAAAGGACACATCCCCTTACTGTTCATGTGAAACAGAGTTTATTTAAATATCTGCACTGGTTTTCACTGGGATAGAGTTAATTTTCTTCATAATGGCTAGTATGGGGCTGTAGTTTGGATTTGCACTGGAGACAGCGTTGATAACACAGGGATATTTCTGCTATTGTTAAACATCAAGACCTTCTCTGCCTCTCAATCCACCCCAACAGTGAGGAGGCTGGGTGTGTACAAAAATCTAGGAGAGAACACAGCCAGAATGACTGACCCCATCTGACCCAAGGCATATCCTATACAATATTGCATCATGCTCAGTGTATAAAACTGGGGGAATAAGAAGGGGAGGACACTTGGAATGACGGCATTTGTCTTTCCAAGTCACTACTATGTGTGACAGAACCCTGCTTTCCTGGGGATGGCTGAACAGCTGCCTATGCATGGTAAGGGGTGAATAAATTCCTTGTTTTGCTTTGCTTGTGTGCACAGCTTTTGCTTTAACAATTAAACTGTCCTTATCTCAACCCATGAGTTTTCTTTTTATTCTCTCCACTATGGCGAGTGAGCAAGCATCTGTGTAGTGCTGAGCTGTCAGCTGGTGTTAAACCACGACACTGTCCTGATTAAAACCTCAGTCATCGTAGTATTCTGAGGGAAAACAGCTACCCTGTGATCAGCAAGGCATCTAGAAATGATAAAGGGTTTTGCACAGACAGACAAAGAGCTGGATGAGAAGACTGCATCTCTGAAATATTATCTATTTCAAGGATATGTTGAGTTCGGAGGGAGGAAAAAACCCACAGAGCTTTAGGAAGGAAGGAACACAGGTGATCCTTCCATATACTAAGTATTCCTTGCACATACATACATAAGTACAGAAAATTCAAGAATGTAAATAGTTACATAGCCAGGAAAGTTCAACCTCTAGGAGAAACAGCACATGACAGTATTTAGGATCAGGAAGGAGCTGGAAGGCTGGGTCAGTAGAATATTGTTTGCAGAGCAAGGAGTTGTTAACATGCAGCACGTGAGGCTGTGATGTTATCTGTGAAATGGTTGATAGCCATGGCAGCAGTGACCACACAGTGCTATCTGTTCAGCTCTGTGGGAGCCCAGATGTAACAGCACTGTCCAGAGGGAACAGACCAGTTTATATAACCAGTGCTTAATGTGTATCTTAAGGAAGGCAGTACATTAAGCTACACGGTAAATGTAACAAAGATTCTTGTGATGGGTGTGTAATGAAGACCATGAAAAAGGAAGAAGAGCTGATTTTGACACCAAGAAAACTTAGTATTATCAAGTTGCTGAGCATTATGGAAAAACAAAGACCTTCAAACCCACCTCTAAGAAGCTATAACAATTAGCTTTTTCCTACAGTTCGAGTCTGACACCTCTGCTACCTTCCCAATCTAAAACTACAGACCAGCTCATTAATTCCCTCAGCTCTACTCTCAGAACAATAAATGCAAAGCATCCAAAAGAATTTATAAATTAAAGCAACCCTTAGAGGTATTGCAGCTCCCTTCTTTTATCTAAGTTCTGTGCAGCATTAATATGCTTCAGACACTCTTAGTTGAACCCAAAACACAGCTTGTTGAATGGCAAAGGGCAGATGTCCACAGAAGAAAACCTGCACAACTCTAAAGTTTTATTGTCAGGTAGCTCCACTGAAATAATAATGTGTAAATATGAAAAGAATTATAGATATTGAAACCTGCTATTTAATAAATTAGTGTGCATACGTTTTGTATATACAGATACTGAACCGCAAAATGTTATTTCATTTCCCCACTTTGATTTCTTTTAAGAATTATCCTGAATTTCTATGAATGTTACCTAAATGTTTACTTTATTCAGGAAGGAGTAAAAATATTGAAAAATCAAGACAATACAGTATAGACGTCTCGCTCCTATATTATTGCACAGTTTCTGAATATCCACAGTTGCAATTGGTGTGTCTTTCACAAGGATTCTAGATTAAATAAATGAAGCCCCATGAGTACTGTATGTCAAACTATAAAGAGCTGAGATAAACAGCTTTTCACCGAAGATTTTTGAAGACATACACTTGGAATAAATGAAAGGATATATAGGGATTCATTACATTCTTTACCCCATAAACTTCAATTTAGAGAAAACTAAACACATAAAACAAGATTACAATTTTGTAACTCTATCATATACTATAAATTAAATCCTTGGAATTCCTTCTGCTTTTCCACTCTGTCAGCTTACGCATGTAGACTGCACTACCCAACAACTGAGGTGTATGAATTCTCCATCAGTATAGTAGCAATGTATTTTGCAAATACTATTTTCCTAAAGCAGATATTTTGAGTCCACCCTACTTCACAGTAAAACTCCTGCTTAAACTATTCTTTTACAGCTGTTAAATATTTTATCCCACCAGTTATCATCTGTGCACCTGGAGTAACACTTTGGAAATGGTACCAAGTACCTTGGTGGCAGGAGGGATAGAAAAAAGTGTACCAAGTAACTTGCATGTACAAATAGTGAGAGCTACAGACAAGAAAATAGGGAAATAAAATGCTGTGTAAGAGAACAAAAACCCCTTCAGCCTTTATCACACTGCTACCACTCACCATAATTGAGGCTCAAACATGTTGAAAACTGCTATTCAACAGCATACTCAATGATCAGCACTGTCTGGGGATTTTGTGATCGTTCACCAAGATTTTGCAAAATTCTACACCAAAGGCTGTATTAAGAAGTTATGATTTCAGGGCTGTGCACATACTGGGAAACAGAACTCCCTTGGTGGGTGTTTTGATGGGTGGCACAGATTAAGGTATCAGTTTATATCAAAAGATATAATTTCCCACATAAATAGGCTTGTAAAAGGTGTTATTTGAATACATGAATATAAAATGAATTTTGTAGGGCATATCAGCACAAGAATTAAATCTTTAGAGGATGGCATCTACAGGAGCATTTTCCAATTGAGATGCCCACTGTGATTCAAATATGAACTTCTCAACTTGCATTTAGAGTTTTCTCAATGTTACACCTTTAAATAAAACCTGCCAAATAAATTAGATCATTGCAAGAACAAAAAGCCACACCTTTCTAAACTGTTTATCTAGGAACTGAGAATCATAGTTTTTTTTTTAATTATCATGGAGCCCTATAAATTATAACAACATGAGAGTATAATTGCAAGAAAGCCTCCAAGATTTGAAATGACAAGCCAAGTCATATTAAAGTGTAAGTGGCAATATTCCTGAGGCATGATAGAAAAATTGATAAACACTGCTGACTCATATAGTAGAAGCCAGTATCTTCAACAAAACCCACTGAAGCAGCAAGAATAAGAATTTGTACTAGATGGTCAGACCCTATCTAGTCAAGGGCATATTGGCTGCTGAAGCAAAATAAAGCAACTATATAGCTGACTTTTTGCTTTCCATCTAAATTCTCTTAGTCTGTCTTGCCCTGGTGGCTCAGATTTGTTGTTTTTGAAAAATTTGTTTTAATAACCTTCCAGAAACCATCTCAGCAACATTAATGTCCGAGGGCTTATGAAAAAAATAACAGTGTGCTTTACATATCTGCTCATTAAAACACAACGTTTAGGTGCTGGGGAGGTATCCCTAGAGCATAATAGAATGATGCAGCACTTTGGAACAGAGGACAGCAGTAATAAACAATTCTATAGTAATGAAAAAAAATCACTGAAGTAATTTATAAAGAGGTCACAAGCAATTCAAACAACAGTATCTCAATTCCCATCTGTTTTCCAGTCAAGAGCACTCATAATTAGCTATTGCTCTGCTCATGTCCACGTTTTCCTGTCTCAAAACAAGTCCTCAGTGTTTTTTAAGTTTTCCAGTA
Source organism: Climacteris rufus (assembly GCA_013398175.1). Classification (NCBI taxonomy): domain Eukaryota; kingdom Metazoa; phylum Chordata; class Aves; order Passeriformes; family Climacteridae; genus Climacteris; species Climacteris rufus. Next base: position 23,989 of record VZRZ01006162.1, read on the forward strand.
ACAAAGTCAAATGAATATACAAGGAAAGAAAATACGCAAAGGTGATGAGTACATGACTTCCTCCAGTTCCACTCAGTTTAATTTGAGAACAGTTGAGATTTTAGCTATTTGTATTCCTTCAGAGGAAGGAAACAGGATAAACTCTTCCTAACTGGCTCTTTTTTTTCTGTTTTGTTTTGCTTCTTGTTAAGCATTTCATTATATTTACTCATAATGTATATAAAATACACAAAAATACTGCTGTATTTTTGTATTGTTTCACTTTCATATTGATGCAATGGGAATAGAAACAGGATGTAATTCAGAAATCTTATGTCAGACCTTCTATGGGGGAAAACAAAATAAAAATATAATCATTAAAATAACAGCTGAAAGAGATATCAGAAAGGAGAGGGGGGAAATAGGGAACCACTTGTCACCTCTATTAGCTTTAAAAATCAGTATTTATCATGAAAATACTCATGGCCAAATCTGTAATGTGGCACTCAAATACACTGAAATGCACTTTTGAAGTCCACTGTTCTTAGGTCTCTTTCCGAACCTCTAATTTAGAGCTTAAATTGTTTGGGTTCATTGACATTGAAATGCTATCCCCAAGTGTATGTTACTCAGAGACTTATATCAGTTTTTTTCCTGCATTTTCCTATTTATATCTTTTTCCCTCCTTTCCAAAACACTGTCACTTCTAAAGGATATTTTACAGAACTTGACTGGGTTAAAAAATCGCAGATGTTAACATTTCTATCAACTGTAGAAAATGTTGTTTGCATGCAATGTCTAACAGGCCGGTTGTAAATTGAGGCATTTCAACAGTATTTCCCTTTCCTTATATGATTTGCAGTTACTTAAAGAGCAATTCACCATCTTCCCTGGTTGGATTCAATCATTTGTGATATGTGATATGCCCCAGCAGTACTCCCTCCTGAGTTTTAGTAGCCAGCATATTTATATATTTGCATTAAAAAAACCTATGCTTCTAAGTTATCGAAGCTTGTAGTTAGAACATCTGGTGTACAGAACGTAGCTTTTCAAAAGCAGAAAAAAATTAATTTTGTTATTTATTTACTTTTGTCAAACTTCTTGTCCTGAAGCAGAACCACGGCAACTAAACAAGTACTGAATTAATTTAACATTTCCAGAGTACTCTGACCCATTAAATACAAATTATCTGGTTCTTTCATATGTGGCTTCAGTCAGCTGGTTCCTGTCTACACAGATAACCAGCAAATAGCATCATGTTGTAATGGTCTTGCATTCAGCTTGATTTCCTAATGTATTCAGGGTCAAATCAGTCATAACCTCTTCACCAGTTCCTCAGTCCTCAGATCATGAGATCAGATTTGTTCTTCCTCCTATTTTTTAGCAGTTATTGGGGTCAAGCCTAGGGGTATTATTTCCATTTGTGCAGCATTATAGCATCAGTGCATGTTTGGAGGATATACAAACAATCCTGTCATGGTCTTCCCTCTTATTTTCTTGTTTATTGTTAAGGACATCTCTTTCAGTGCTTTTAGCAAACGTGCTGGCCTCAAATTTCTGTGTTGCTGATATATCTCACAAGCACTGAACATACTCATAAGGAACTAAAAAAGACCCCAATAATCTACAGGTCTGATTAGGATTAATATAGCGTAGTTAGAATTGCTAAGGGATGACAAAAAAATACTACCTGACTTAAGTGCTTAAACTGGGACTTTTTCTTTCAGGGGAAAAACCCTGCATAAAATTCAGTTGTAACAGTTGCATTTTAATATCATTTACTGCTGGATCCAAGCTACAAAAGCACACATTCTAAAAAATTACTATTTTTTTCCTGACTGCACAATAAATAGGTGAGACTGATGTGTATGAAAAAGAACCCCTAGTTATTATTTTGACCTTGTTCCTGCTTTGCTACTAATTATGATTAATTATTCTGAAGGGTGATTCTCTTTGAGAAATAATGCACCTACACAATGCAGCATGACACAGCCCTTTCACAGGATCAGTACTTGTCATTTAATAAAGGAGACTGCTGCAGTTTAGACTGTGCTTCCCATAGCTCACATTGTACAAGAAGAAGTGACAAATTCAGCATTAGGAATGATGGATGTAATGGTAATAACACTTCTCAAAGATGTCATAAGCTAAAGATATAAACAATTGCACGATGCAAGGAAAGAATAATTTTATTATCAGTTCAAATGTATTTTGGTATTTTCTTTCCCTAATGGATTTTTAATGTAACCCTCTAGCTTTCCTCATATTCTTTTCTTTTGGTTCTATGGACATAAAGGGGTTTCAAAGAAGTTACAAACATTTCCACATCACTTCAAAACAGGGACTTAGCTGAAAAGGTTTTTTTATCCAGGGCTTTTATAGGTGCTTTAGTGTAATACTTGCAACAAATTACCAGTATCTTATTACTGAAAGTAATTTAATGAACGTTACTTCAGGACATTTTTGTACATGTCTGTGTAGAGTTTCTTTGAACACAGTGAACTGAATTAAATCCTGTAGGATGTATCCCTTGATAGCCCTGATCAAAGATTCAGTCAGGCCATCAGAATCTACTAGATGTGCTAGTTTCCATGCTGCACACCCTTCAGTTCTAACCTGCATATAGCTCTTAGTATTCAGCAGCCAAAAGAGAGGCTTTCAAAGTATGAAGAGTTGTTTTCACATAATAGCATGGAAGAACTAAAAAGAGTGTATACAACTTACAGTGATGTTGCTGACTTTAATTCCCCAGACTAGCTGACTGTATACTCAAGAGCATTCATAAAAGTAGCAAGAAACTTTCTTATGGCAACTTAAGGAACAAGAAATAATTACTTTGGTGGTCGTAAAAGTGAGCTAATAATGCAAAAGACTGCTAAATCCTACGAGATTAGTGAGGCTGATGTGTTGAATAAATTAATAACATTAGCTTCCTTTCCCCTCTCCCTAAGCATGTTTAGATAGGAATCTTTTGTTCAAGGTTCCTGCCAGGAACACCTTCCACTAGACGAGGTTGCTCAGAGCCCCATCCAACCTGTCCTTGAACACTTCAAAGGCTGAGGTATCCATCACTTCTCCAGTGATGTGCCTTGACACATTCACCGTAAAGGATTTTTTCCAAATAACTGATCTAAACCTACCCTCTTTCAGTTTTTAAATTGTCCTACATTCCATTGTGAAAAGTCTCTCTCCAGTTTTTTTGTAGGTCCCCTTTAGGAATCGGACAGTAGATATAAGGAGCAAAAAGTTCAAGAGGAGCAAAATTGCTCTTTAGCTCTTCACACAAATTTACTTAGGAAAAAAGTGATGAGAGAACAGTTTGCAGCAGGAATAGATCCAGGTATCGCATTGAACACAACAGCCAAGAAATCACATTACTGAGTAAATCCTAACACCTGCTTCTGTGGACACTTATTTTGCATCTGAAGTCTGCACTCACCTTTCATATTTAAAAGCTTCCTGAAATAAACTAAATTTGCAAAAATACCATTTACTGTGGCATCCTTTGTGTTTTCCCTGAGAGGCAAAGTTCTTTTCATAGGGCATTTGTATATCTCTTTTTATCCAGATTTTCTTCTCTACTATCATCTACCATTAAACCTTCCATAAAGGCATGAAACAATATTCAGTGTATGAGACAAAGTGAAAATTTTTTAAGTTACAGAGTGGCCTTAAAAGTTGCGATTTCCCATAACTTTCAGAATGCCTACAGTCACAGTATGGTCAAACTGGCAGGTATCTGCGTCTTTATGTAGACTCTTCTGTCCTCACTGGATTTCAGGAGCTACCTCACCAATCAGTACCATTCAGATGCATGTGACTCCAAAATCCTGCCAGGCATTCACTGCATCTTTAGGCACCCCACACATTAGAAATTGCGTCCTAATTGTTAAAGCTAGCTTTTTAAAAGGGACATGGATATGCTACCAAAGGATGACCCTTAAAATACACAGTTCTTCTGGATGTAAGTTTCAGTCACATTGACTCACATTTCATCCAATGTAATCAACCTCCAGTTTTTAGAAGTTGCCTATAATTCAGCAGTTTCTTCTAAAAATCACTTAAAAACATTGCCAGTTCTCACATACAAGAAACTAACTTCAGTTATAGTATAACAGCACTTCTAAGGCTATTGAATATGAAACCCACAGAAATTTAAAGCATTTGGAGACCAAGGACACATTTCTAACTAGCTTTACTTCTGCTGATTATATTTCCTTTTTTTCACTAAACTCCAGCCTTCTTGTCAACATATAAAAAGATGTAAATAAGTTAAGAATACTTTGCTTCTCTGGCTAAATCTCTTTTCTGTAAGTGATATCCATTATTTTTTTACATTACATTGATGAAGGTGCCACCTGCTTTGAAGGTACACAGGGATTGCCTAATTAGAAGATAAACAGATATTTGCATTTCAAAATTGATATACGTTTTTCTAAGAACAGATTTATACACTTTGTACAGCAGATGCAAATTAATGCAGGAATGTTATGAAGACTTTGGATCAACTTTACAGAAGTGTGATTCCTAACTGTTTAATCTGTGTAAGAGAACAGTTTTTATTGGTGTGTATTTCTTTGAAATTCTGAACACCAGTGTGAAAAACTGGCTACAACAAACACAATTAGGAAAGCTGCTTTACATCTGCAGGACTAGTAGCACTCAGTCAGGGTAGCAGTAAGTCTATAAATTTTATTCCACCAGAGACTACAGAAATGTTACCTCCATCTCTCTCTATCCCTCTTTCAAATGAAGTATCTCTTTACTCAAATTTGCTTTCAAAGGTGACCAGATGGAATTCAGATGGAATTTAAAGAAAATAATTTACATTAACCAGAGAAACAAAAAAAAAAAAAAAAAAAAAAAAAAAAAAAATTTGAAGAACTCCTGTTGAAAACACGCAAAAATTGCAAAAAATCAAATGACAAAAATATTTCTTCCAACAGCAGCTCCCTTCTGCCATGTATTTAGCACTGCAAATCTCAGTAACAAAATACTGCACATCTCTATAGGACTGGAAAAGTGACAGAGATAACAAGAAGCCTACTTTCTATTTTTCTGACTTCAGTGGATTTACATTTTTATCCATATCCTACTGTTTTCCATAAAATTTAAAGCAGCTTGTGTAAAATAAGTCAGAAAGAGAGAGTAAAAGATATGAGAAGCAATTCAATTCAATATAGAAAAAAAAATAATCCTGCCTTAATTCATGTTATCACATTTTTGTGCACCAGTTAATAGTTGAGTAGATTTTGCAATACTGAAAAAAAGTATTTGTTACACAACTTGAGACAAGAAACTATATTTCATCCATTTTTAAGGCATGAATATTCAGATAACTAATTTAGATAATTTAATATTTGTCAATTCCCCAATTGTTAGCACTCATCCGACATAAAAGGTCTTACATAACCTCAGCTCAAGCATTAGAAAATGCAATTCCCCAAAGCATTAGTCACATCCAAAAATTTAGGTCAGAGAAGATTTCTACCCTTCAACATCAAAATGCTATTTCCCTGAAAACTCACAGGGATTATATTCTATTTCCTTGAAAAGTTCTACTGAACACAACAGAAAGCAAAGTGCAATCATCAAATCTTTGCCCAGGCCTTGTGCCAGCACATCAGAGAAAAAGCTCAAAGAGAGAACTCTGAAAGGATGAGACCTCTCAGGTGGTGTGTATGAAGTAAGGGAAAACTATTGTACTGATTTTCATCAAGTAGCTTGCACCAGTACTTTTTTTTTAATTGCAGCACATCTCCTCTCCACTTACCACCTTAGAGAAGCTACAGCAAATTTGATAGTGAAGTATCGTTTCTAAGACAGTATTAGAAAGGCATATGAATAAAAGCAAAATACCCCTCCCAGCCTTCATCTGTTCTTTTATGGATTACACATTTTAAGCAAGTGAACCTTGTCTGTTAAACCTCCCTTCTAAATTAAGGGAAAGTCAGATACAAGCATGGGTGGGGAAAAAGATAAATTTTTATGATTACTTTTTAAATATCTAAGGTAAAAGTACATAGAACTCAATGATAGGTGATATCACTGCCAGTTCCTGTTAGCAATGTACAACTGGTAAATCACATTAAAGAAAAACCCACCACAAAACCCCACCCCCCATAGGCTGACACTAATCTCTTTTTGATAGGAAAGCCAGTGTCTGTAATCAACTGTGCAAATCAAAGCCATTACTAGAGTAAAAACAAATCCACTTTTTTTGTTTATGACAGTTGCAACTTATACGTGAAGTTATAATAAAAACATCTTTATAATTTTTTCAGCTGAATTTTGTACTCTCATCATCTCCTCTGTCATCTTTTTAAATATGGATGTTTTATTTCAGCATTAGCTACAAACAAGGCTTGAGGCAAAACAACAAATAAAACCCTACCACTTTGAATTTTGTGGCCTTCAATTTTATTTCTACCTCTACAGTGTACAAAGTGCTAATTTAAAAAGGCGAGGGGAAGTGTGGAAGTGTCATGATTGCCTCCTTGAAAAAGTCTGTTCCCTCCCTAGTGGTTTGGTAGCTTTCCTACTTAGAAATAAGACCCAGAAAAGGGTTTTGAGTATCTAGATTTTAGTGCAGATTTCAAAATTCCTTGTTAGGACTTCAACTGAGACTTTTGCCATGAGACCGACATTTCACTATCTCTTTATGAATCTGTTTCTAGCTTGAGAAAGACCAGCAGAGAGTAGATGAAGGTTAGTCTGCCTAGTTATATAATTACTTAAGGGAAATTATATTACAAAGACAACTGAGAAAAATGAAGTCTATGAAAAACGTGACTGAAAAGCCCAAATAATATTAATTTTAAAGTCCCTCTCTGGAGATGCACTTATATAATCATAAAATGTATAAATTTAAAAAATAGTGTCAGTAGATCAAAACTGAGTTTTAAAAAGCATTTGCACACTAGAGATACTGGAGTATTTAACTATGACTTTAGTACTTCTGCTGCAATAAGCATCTAAGAAAGATGTGCTTCGTCACATGGTTTGTTATGCATGCAGAACTCAACTGTGGAGGTTACAACTTTTCCTTCTAAACCTTAAAGGAGATAGAAATGTAGTATTAAGAACCATTTCTTTTTAAAAACTACTGAGGGATCTAAAGAACGTTTGTAGATTAATATGAAAATTAGAAAATGAATGTGCTTTAAAAAAAGTTACATGTAAAATATACACTACAATATACATACTATAAATGTATATTTGTGTGTGTGTATGCATATATGTGCACATATATATATATATGTATGTATAATAGAGTTGTGAGTCTGTGAGAAACTCCTAATGAAGTTCACACAATTTGAAAATTTACCTTTCTTTGTCTGGTACCAGCACCCTTGCATATTATTTCCTGAACCTGATGAATTTTTCTTCTACCCTTGTGCCACTAAAATTGAAGCATCTTATCAGTGGGTCACTAAATTCCAGGCTTGCTTTTAATTTCCACTTGTTCCAATCAGTTAACTGTGAGTAAAAAGAACAGCTTCTATTTAGCGTGGAATTCTCATTTTCTGCCTCATTGAATTTTTATTTGCATGAAGTCAGAAATTCACCTAAATAACCAAATTATCCTACCCAGTCACAGAATCACACATCTGAATAAATTAAGAGCAAATTGAGGTATTTTTCTACTCTTATTCTCCTTTGGTCTTTAATTTTTAAGGAAGAAAACAATTATCTTCTGAGTGCTGCATTTTTTCCTCAGAGTTAATATATACTACTATCAGACTGCTTTTCATTCACACAATTCACTGGCACTAATTACAACTTCTATATCCATATTGTGATGTTCGTGATGAAAGCCACCCCAGAATTTACAAATGGCACCCTAGGAGGTGACAACACCATTAAAACACACTGTTCCCTGTAGCTCTCATGTTTATGACACAACACTGCATACAAACATTAATAGCTCCTGTTTGTACACTGGAGTTACTTTGATGAAAACTTTCTTTGCTGTTTTTCTCTTTTTAAGCCAAAACTAAAAAGCTCAATAGGTTATACTGTAGACATTGCACAACATTAATTGTTTTTAGAATTAGAATATGCATGAAGTATAGAAATGCTTTGAACTTTAGTTTCTGTCAAAACCTGCCTAAATTTAGTGTTTGGGATGGCAGCATCATGTAAATTCAATGTTTTATGTGAGAGATAATATGGTAAAGTTTCCTGTAAAAAAAAGTCTCAAACACCACAAAACACATCAGCCTCTAAGACAAAAAGTTCTCTTCTAATTTTAGGATACAGTGGCTAATTATACTGCATTGAAAACAATTTCCTTATGTAAACACATTGAGACATACAGCCTGAATTTCAGTCTACCTTCATATTAGTTATGAATGGATCACTTTATGTGGTAGAAAAGTATAGATAGTTCATAGTTTGTGCTCTGTTTGCCCCTGTTGAATGCTTTAGAACATTTAACTGTGGAGGTATCTTGTCTGTTTGTCCAATACATGCATAACAGGATGCTTTCTTTATTAAAAAAGGTTTTACTCTGTCTTGGAGATTTTTAGCTGCACACAACAGGCTTTCTTTTACAAAAAAAACCCTCCAAAAAACCCCAAAGAACTGCCTCCCCCATCCCCCCCCGAACCAAACGAGTTTATTTCATTGGATACCTTGTCACGTTAAACAAAAATGTTTTATAGTTCCAAGAAGCTTGCAGACCACTGACAGTAGTAGAAAGGTTACATTCTTCTGTTAGGTCATCAAGGAATCAGGACATAAAAGACAGGCTTTCTCCAAATCTACTGTAATTCCTTGAAACTGCAGACACAGGTATTCCACAAAATCTTAGGTAAAGTATGACACCATTAAGATCTTCTACAAAGCCTCATGAGAAGTTGTGTGGAAAATTATGAGCTTCTGCCAGTGTCCTGCACAGGGACAGAACAAAAGTCACTGTCCACCCTGTGCCACTGTGGCGTGATAGAGGCACAGCTTATGATGAATCACAGAAAAAAATGTTATGTGGTAACTATCTATAGAATAAACTGAATTCTTTGTGCAGTAAAACCATTTGATAAATAGCTTTTACTTGGTACCTCTGACTATCTTCACCTGCCCTCTGCCCACAAATCCCTCTCTCTCTTTCTCACTGTGCTATTTCTGACATCCCTATGTATCAAGCCGTAAGGCATAGCTACTGTTTAAAAATTATCACCCATCTAAAAACCAATCCCTCTTTTCCCCAAACTCACGTTTTCTTTCAAAAGAGCTTAAAAACCACACAGCAATTAACTTGGATGCACAGAGGCATTCTGGATCATCAGTAAGCAATGCTCTCAAACTCTGTATCTCTGCACTTTCCACAGCTGAGAGAATGGTTGATAGAAATGTCACTTTAATTTTAAATGTCTAGAGAATGACTACTTCTATATGACTTTTGTTGTCAGCGGAAGGAAACAAACACTTCTGTTGTATTTTTGGCACTAACCTTAGGATGATCTCGACTAAGGAAACATCCTGGAAAGGCTTTTTTTCTCTGCACTGACTACAAAGGGGGGATCTACACAACTGGTTCACATGTGGATCCTGTGTTGGGAATGCTTTAGGATATACCCTACTCTCAGTGTAAAACAATGAGGCTGTCCTGTTTAGCATTGCTGTAAATGACATAATATAGAAAAGTACAGGAATAAAATATAGTGAAACCTTTGCTTAGCAACACATAGTTGAGCACCATTCACATACCATAGCTGTGGTACGCAAAACACATTGGACTGATATTCCAATGACTGATTATTGAAAAACTACAGCTTGAAAAAATACAAAGCTAAAACCTTCAATAAGAGTGCTATTTTCACTTCCATACAAAAAGGAGAAACTGATCCATGGAAAAAAACCGGATGCTTCAGTACTTTCAAATGCTGCAGGGAAATACTAAATATTAAATGTTTTATAGCAAAAGCCAATATTCTAAGATAACTCCCTACCATGATCATTAACAATAAAAAACCACATAAAGCAATGTGTGACAAACATAAAAATCCTGCTCTGAAAAATGTATCTCTGAGCAGAAAAGAAGAAACATAAAAGACAGCAGGTGAAAGCTGTCTAATAGCACCTAACTTCTCTTCTTTCTCCTTTCTTCCAATGCCACCATAGTTAGGTCTTTGTTTATACTTCCTCATGTTGTTTAGCAGGATGAGAAGGGTTCAAAAAGGAGTCGGAAGTCTATTGAAAATAAAATTGCCAATACTAGAAAACAGCAACTAGTAACAGAACTATAATACAGATAAGAATCAAATTTGAAAATAGAAAGTTTAGGTTCTCTAAAATAACATAATTAAAACAAAATCATCTTATTCAGCATCTAAAGATAACATTGATGCAGTATCCCATGTAATAAGACTGCTGCATAATCTTCAGGAGGCAATCTTTTACCTAAAACCCCATCTTATTCATCCTTCTCTATGCACAGAATTTAAGCAGGGCAAAGGCTTTGTAAAGCTGACTTAATAACATGCAGCAGACACAGAAAGACCAGGAAGACTGAGCCAAAATATGAGACCTCCTCCTCTCCCCAAAAGCTTATCAAGCAGCCAGCTGTCTGTAATAAGGGTTGTAGAGAGCAAACAAACTGAAGATCATCTTTGTGGAACAGCAGCTTTTCAGCACCAGCACAAAAGCTTCAGTTTAGTGTGTCTTAAAGCTGGTTCCCCAATAAATGTGAGAAAAGGTCATTTTTGATTGAAAACACCATTTCAATAATAAGAATGACCTAATCAACTTGCGAACATGCTCTTCTTTTATTACTAAGATGTAATAAGCAAAGGATAATTTGTGGAAGCGTGGTTTCCATTTAAAAGATTCTTCATAAGTTGTATTCCAGGAAATTATCCAGCATGGTTTTTCCTGCCTCCTGTTGTGGAGAATATGGCAGAACTTTAACTGACAAGTAGTGAAACCTAAGGAAACATTTTCATTTTACATGCATTTATTATCTGCAAGACCTAAAAGTGATTTATTATGTAAGGCATCTCACTACTTCTCTTCCCTTTCTCAACATTTATCACCTTTTACCCATAGTTAGAATAGCACAGTGCAGTATATAATACAGTTAGTCACAGTCACACAGAAAGTCTGCAATACATAAAAGGAACAATTAAAAGAGAAAAGTTACTATGTCAAATCCAACATATTCTTTGGGTTTTGACAGCTGGTTCCAGCAGGTATCACTGCCAGTTTTTCAAGTGACCTGTTAAAGACTGACTTTTGTAAATCCAGATCTTTGCTTATGCTTTTTTACTCCCCCAAAGATTTCATGGCTCTTTGAGATTTCTTGGCAAAAGTCTCTGCCCTACTCACATGTGAGGGATCCCAGGCCATACTGGACATTTGCCATTTGGGTCTGGCCACACAAGTACCTGATGTATCTCCAATAGCATTGAATTAATACCACAAAGGCATAAAAATAAATACATCAGTATAAGAGAGATCTACATACATAGTCTTGTAGCCTAAATGGTAACTGGAGATCTTCTTGGTCTCTGTAACTACCTGAAAGGAGGTTGTAGCAGGGTGGGATCAGTCTCTTTTCCAAGTAACAAGCAAGTGAAAAAGAAGAAAAGGCTTCAAGTTCTGGCAGGGGAGGTTTAGATTGGGTATTAGAAAAAATTTCTTCACCAGAAGGGTGGTCAGGTATTGGACCAAGGAAAGTGGTTGAGTCCCTATCCATGGAGGTATTTAAAAGACCTGTAGACATGGCACTTAGGGACTTGGATAAGTGGCTATGTTAGTTTAATGGCTGGATTTGATGATCTTGAAGGTCTTTTCCAACCTAAACAATTCTATGGATCTAAGTTGGTTTGAAAAGATTGAGTACTTGCTATTACAATAGAATATACTATTTTAAAAGTATTAGAAGTTATAAAAATAGCAATTTGTCTCATTGTTAATGTTGTTATGGGACAAATTCAATCTACATTTCACAAAGTTATGATTATATCAATGGACAGGGAGAGCTCTCTGCACCAAAACTAGGTCCAGGCACTCACCACTTACACTTGGAAGCCCAAACCATGCAGGCATAAAGAGAATTGCAGAATGTATTTCAAACCAGTTGAATGTTTCATATACTCTGGTTCATAGACATTTTAAAGTATTTTTCTTAATTGCATTTTAAATAAATTTAGTCTTACAAGCCAGGCAAAGGAGGTTGTTCTGTAGACTGAAGCAAACTTCATCTCCCACTTCCTTCTTTTCCAATTAATAATTTCATGGAGCTTCCTCCATCAGCACTTCCCAGCATAACGACAGGCCAAAGAAGGAGAAAAGATCCTCATGCAAAGTTCTAAACAAATAGTGCAGGGAGAAATATTAGTGGTTGAAGAATTTTAGTGTCATAATAGGGTCAGGTCAGTGGGAGTGAAATGGCTTTCCTGGTGGGCAGAGGACAGGGATTAAACAGAAAATGTCCCATTAAGACTTTACTACGCATTTTGTCAATATTCCTTGCTCATGGGAATTCTCATGAAGGTCTGTATGGATGACACCATCTCAGAGCAATACAGCTTTAACACACTGAAAGGCACTGAAGAAGAGCCCTCAGTACATAGAAGGAGATCTTAGATAGTGGCACTTAGGAAAAGGAGAGAAGGGCATTAGTTGTTTGTTTTTTACACCTGAATGAAGAAAAAAAATATTCAGGAAGCTTTTTAAAGGTTAAAGTCACTACTGTATGGCTACCGTCATGTAGCAGAGACCAGGCTTGTAACTGTGCCTAATTACAGACCAACTTTAATCCACCATGATTATCTGGCTTGTGCAGAAGTGATGGCAGGAGCTATCAAGAAACACCACCTTGAGGGGCTCAGTACAGGAAGGCTTCAAAAGCTTTATTTCAGTTTTGAAACATTTCTGCAAGTGTACCAGAAGGCAGTTTAAAAATTAGCTCTGTTTCCCACCCTAATTAAGCTTTTAAAACATTGAGTACTGGTGAGCAAATTTAACACATACCCAGAGCCATGGACCTACAATATGGTGCCTAGTGTTCTGAACATAGAGCATTCTGAATGCATCTTCTCAATATAACCACTAGTTTTACAGATTACTTTGTTATGCAGGTATTTTACACAGTATCTCTTGTCTTTGATAACCAGCAGTAAATGAAGGCAGAGTCAAGAGTTTCTGAAAAAGAGTGAATTATTTCCTTAACTACCAGTAATCATGGATACTGTACTTCCACAAAAGCAGCATTAGCACTTGATTTATTTCTATCCAAAAGTTAATGCAGTGTTATAGCAAGGAAGCATAAGAAACACCCTTTCAAAATGTTCTCCACACTACAACCAGGATAAAGTTAAAACACCACAGTTCAGACAATAGCAACAGCTGCCTATTTGCTAATTCAGTGTTTTTTCAGCCTTTCCTGATACATAGACACAGAAGAGTTTTCCGTGGAAGATGAATTCTTTAGAAGACTAATAATTCTGTCTGTCTGTCTGTCTATCTATCTATCTATCAATCTATCTATCTATCTAAGATGGCCTCAGAAGCAGCACAGGACCCCGGAGGCTGTGGATGCCAGGCGGGATTGCAGCACAGGCTGTGTGGGCATGGTGCTCCCAGGGAGATGAGCCTGCTGCCTGCCCAGCTGCCTGCTCTCCTTTGTGCACCTTTCTTCCCACACCCACCTTTGGCAAATAAGCTTCACCAAGTCCCTATGCCCAGGAGGTGTTTGTACACATCTGTTAAACTCTGAGCGATGTATTTGCTGTGACTCCCTAGAACCCAAGCAAGCTACGGTGCAGGAGCAGAAGTTGCAGGTCATGCCAATACCCAACATGGCAGCTGTGCCACAAGAGGCGGCACTGCCCAGGGCATGTCCTGCACCCCCTCAGTTTTTGGGTGGTGGGGATCCTCCTGAGGATGATAGAGGTGGGTGGCTTGCCTCCAGTGCCCTTGGGCCGAAGGAGGGCATTCGCTGTGCCGAGGAGAAAGTACAGCCAGGAATGTGGCCAATGTGGGTATGACCATAGCCCTCTTTCCTGCCAGGTAGGAGCAGCTCTCAGGCTCCTGAAGGATCAACTGTTTTGGAGCAAAGCCCTACACTTCATCCACCTTGCCGTGGGAAAGACAGAAACTGCATGGACATGCCCCACCCTGAGAGCTGGCACAGCATGTAGATTTCAGCACAGTGTGCCTGCTCCTTCATGGCACAGCCTTTTTTCCCTACTTTTACCCTTTCATTGTCAGATTTTACATTTGTTGCAGCTCCCAGTATTGACAAGGTGTTTCTGCAAACAGTAAAATATGCAAATCCTGCTTGAGTTATACAAGACCTCCTTGTTTAACATCCATCTCACAACTGCAGTGGTACACTTAGGATGGTTGTATGCAACTGAGTAATGGTTTGAAAAATAAGAGATGTAAAATATACCTAAGTAGCTTGAGAAATGGTCAGTGTTCTTCATTTTTGTAGCATTCTTAGAGAGGATGACTAAGAAATACATGACAACACAGTCTAGTGTTTTGAAGATGACTCTTGACTTTTTTGTTTGAGTGGTAAGGGTTTTTTTTCCAAACAAAGTAAAAATAACTGAATGGTATCTATATCAGCCACTTGTGAGAATTTTTCTGAAGAACCATAAATCATACAAATAATCTTATCTTACATTCAAACGATTTAACAGGCTGAATTTACCTCTGACATAAGTAGAAATTTGAGTGGAAGCAATACAGGATTTTACCATTTACCAGTCTTGGTAGCTTCTCCAACCAGACAAACCAAACACCTATTCTGCTCTCAAAAATCTACTCAGTAAACTAAGATGCATCAACAGTAGACTAATACATAACAAGCTTTACAAAAAAAACTCTTCAGAAAATGACAGAGGCAATCTAGCCCTGGAAGGACACCTATCTCAGGTTTTACGGACTCTGTTGTAAGGAAGGAAACTTGGACTGTGTCTGCCTCTGCCTGAAGTTGTCTCTGTCAGCAGTTAGGCTACAGTGAAACAGATCATGCTGAATTCTACTGGCAACTCTGCCTCTGCCCTCTATCCTTTATGTGTTATGGTTGACCTTGGCAGAGGATGCTATTCTACTAGACTCCTCCAGTCTCAATTTGTCTTGAGATACCCACTTCACTTAATTTTTTCTTCTTGATTTTAAGACTTCAGGTCTTTATTTTGGTACTATCTTGGCCTGTGTTCTTTAATACGACAGACACTGGTGCTGCTGCTACTGCCTTAGGCACAGGAGCAGCCATTAACTTTATCAATTAATTCCCTCAGAACAAACTCAAAACAGCTGAGTAGACTGCAGCAGGATCTAAAGCTTCATACAGAAAGCAGAGCAGACACTGCAAGACCAACAGTTCAAGCTTTTTGCAGGTGAACTGAGAGGAACAATACTGGCAGTATCAGCTAGTTTGAAATCCAGGCTCAGCTTCTGGCAGGGACTAGGGCTCTGGATTCTGGGGGGACAGAGCGTGCTTCTGTGATTCTTTCCACTAGTGCTGCTTGGAGCTGCTCAGGGCACTGACCTCTCATGCTGAGGAAGGCTGCAGCCAACTAAAGCCTGTCTGCAGGGTTTTGCCTCAGCATCATATCACAGCTACTGACAGCTGTTTCTGACATCTTTCTCACTGAGCTGCACTTTTCTTACTTGTCCTTTATGTCGGCTATTTTTTTGTTGTTTTTCTATAATGTTGAATATTTTAGCTGGGCTCCTTCAATAAACTTTCATCACATGGATGCAAAGAGGGGAAATTGAACAAAACTTAAAAGAAATGTAAGATTTTGCGAGTAGCTTTGATGTTCTCTAGCTTTTTATTTATAGAATACAGATTAACTTCCTTTTGTTAACATCTATTGTTGTTTTATAATGGGCGCTGCAAATGCTTTGATAAGTGAATTGAAAGAGTTTGCTGCAGCTTCTCTAAGTGCCCTGTCTTGCTAAAAAGTAGGTTCTGTAAAAATGTGTTTCTGACTGAAAAATAGAACAAGAAAATTCATCTGATTTTGGAAGACTATGAAGTAAAGCAACTGCTTTGAAGTTGTGACATGCGATTTCTTTCTCACATGTAACCCATAAAATTCAGCCTTAACCTAACTCACATATGTACATTGGACAAACACAATCAGTAAGTCTACTCTTCAACTATTTATCCTTCTTGATATAATGACCTTGTTTTGCTTTGACCCTACAGGTTCCTTTTCTCCTGCCTCTTGCATCTCTATTATCAGTACCTTTTTACAATACATAGAGATATTTTGCTTTTGAGGGGGATGTTAGATCCTTTCTTCATTAAGCATGTTTGAAATTTTCTATAGATGTCTAAAATCATCCCAGAGGTGGCAAATAGTCTGAGAATTCCTCAGATCACTACAAAGAGTTACTAGTGAAATCTATTATGAGTGAGGCTAGGTATGTGCACTCTAGCAATAGCAGCTACTGGGTGGCTACTGCTATTTCCCTTCTTATTTCCATTCAGATACCTCATGTTGTCACACCTGTTGCTGTCCTCGGTAGCACTGTTCATAATGCTAGTGCTTTGGGCAGAGGAGGTTTCCAATTCAGTACTTTCACAGACAGATAACCTGAAACTCAAGTGACAAAGGTTTAAAGCAACATAAGTGCTAAGGCACCAAATGTGCAGTTTAAGTGGAAGACAATGGCCTCGACCCGGAGAGAATGTTTCACAAACTTCCAGGTGTCCCCATAAGCCATATCCATACCAATAAATTAAACATGTCTAACTCAAAGTCTGCTGATAGGTATGTAGTAGTTTTCTACAGCAAAAAGTCAGAAAGCAGTCATAGATAAAAATCCCTTTTTCAGTCTGTAGGGTGTTCAAACTGCCCTTTCCCACCACGTAGCCTGCAAATGACTCATCTTTCCCATTACTTTCCCTTTTGATTGCTCATTTGCTGGTCTCCCACAGCTGCATTCAGCACAATGGTGCAGCTCCTTTTACTGAACCCAAGATGTCCTCTTTAGAGGCAGCAAAGGGCATTTGAGTCTTCTCAGGCCATAGAGGAAACTAAAGGCAGAACTTGAGAGCACTGGATGAGTGCTACATGCGAAGGTCAGCAACGTGACTGCAATTAAAAGACTTGTTATTTGTCTATACTCAAAAGGACCTCCTTCAGGGATTAACTGCAGATTTGGGGTCATGAATTTTAATCTTTTAGGGTTCACAATCCAAGTGTTCAATCTGGTATCTAATTTGTAAAAAAAATACCCTCCTCCATGGCATAAATTGATAAATATTCCTATAAAAATATTTTTTCTCAGATTTCTGTGATCTTATGACTATAAACCTTTGCTACTTGCTCTTCCCACTAGCTGTATGTATAACAGCAGTGTGATTCACCAATTCATCGTCTGAAGACATCATTTCATGATATATACTGATCCTCAGGTTACTACAAAACCTAGCTTATTTAGTTTTTTATTAAAAAAGAAAATGGTCTTCCAGTCTAATAAATTATTTAATTTAGTTGATTTAATCTGCAATGTGATTTCAGAATAGAAAAACATCTTGCCTTTTTTTTTACTTGTTTGTATGCTCTTTAAACTATTCAGGGCTCCTTTCTTAGCCACCTCTTTCACCTAGCTGCCAGATGCATGAAAGGTGGATTCCTTTTACTCAAATGTAAAAACATTACATTTTCAGTATTTAATGATTTACAGATCCATTTTGCAAAAATAATATTTGGGGAATTGGACATGCTAGTTAGCTGCCATTCCTGTCCTCTTTCAGCTGCTTCCTGCTCTTTTCTGCAAGCTCCCTTCTCATCTCAGCTTTTTAACCCCAAGGACTCAAACTCTATTTTTAGCCTTTGTATGAATTTCCAATCTAGTGCATTTAAAGAACCTATCACAGACGTCTAAAACCTTGGAAGCAATTAATTAAGTCCTGCTATTTCCAGACTACACCAAAACAATTTGTCACTGCATGTAAAATGGTATAATCGAGCAGTATAAATGTTTTCAGGCCAAGCCTTGCTATGAATTATTTAGTTCATCTGTCCTAATTAAAGACCTATTGGAGGATTAATGTCTTATAACCTGGCAAACTACTTTACTAAGTAACAAATTATACATATAATGACCTCAAACTAAATTTATGTAACCTGAGTAGTAATTTGCATAAATATACAAAATCCATTGAAATAGAGAAATCTGCATTCAAAAAAAGGAATCTGGACCAAATGCAAATCTATACTACAAAAAATAATTCACTCAATATCTGTTTTTTTTCAGCACTTACACAAATATACGTTTATAAGGACTGCTTCTCTGAACACAGCAAGACAACATAGTTATGCTGTGAAATGAAAACACAGATTTTTCATTTTCCTCATGGAAATGTGCCTTACTTTCCTCTGCATGCAACACATACATTTCCTGGTGTTAGAATTTGTATTATAAGCCTACAGAGTATGCTATGCCCCTGAAAATGGTCGTGAAAAGAAAACAATGTAAATGGTTGAAAAATGTAGGGAAAGATGAAATAAGTCAGTATAGAAATATAGGTCAATGTGGAAAGATTAAATATTTGGTCAATATAGAGCAACTGCTTATATTGATATAAGGAGGAATGCAAGATTTAATGCTGTGTTTTCACAGACAAAATCTTCAGAATTCTTGTAGTTTAGTTGTCAAAAAAAATTGCTAAAACTAAATATTAACATTAAAAAAACAGTTTATAGCAAAAACCAACAGTGACGCTTTGTAAGCTTCCCCTCTGACTCCCAGGGCCCTGGCTGTGTTTCCAGGACTTGAGGCCCAGCTCTGATCCAAACCAACTGTGTTACTGTGCCTCCAGTTTTTAAGAAAATGACTAAGTTAGGAAAAAGAACTGTGTGAAAGAGTAGAAAGATGGGAAAATAAAGATTTCAAATAGGTACAGTTGTTGAGCTGGGGATTGTTACTAGTTCAAGAATTCCAGAGGGAAAGAAAGGTAAGCTGACTTTCAGAAGGGAAAATTGCACCAACATGGCAAGGTGTAAAATCCTAAAGGGAAAAGCCATGGCTGCTAGTCAAGGGAGCTGGGAATCATCAGGTCACAGATCTGAGCTGGCAGTGACAGCAGTGATGACAGAGCTGGTGGCAGACGGCAGCTCAGCAGCGCTGCAGAGCCAGTGCCGGGGGCTGCAGAGGCTGACCCTTACCTCCAGGCCGTGCTGGCCTAAGAGCTAATGCTAATGCTTATGGACTGCTGCTTAGCCTAAGAGCTCATTAATTCCTACCTATCTTCAGGGTGCTAGCTAGACAATAATTGCTTTATACTCCATCATATATATCTATATATCTATATCTATATCTTGTACCCTGTGTCTTTTTGTACCAGCTAATGACAACTGAACAAACAGATCCAAACTGGAAAAATGCCTGCTGCTTTTCTATTTCTTCTGCTGAATACGTGACCTATTTCTGTTTAGCACAGCAGATCAGGCTATGACTGGACAACTTCTGAGTCCCAGATTTTCAGATCTTATTTCACCTTTCTTTTTGTGCTGCTTTTACCAGGTCACAGTTCTCTTAACATTTTTAGTAAAATGAAAACCACATATCAACTCGTTATCTCTCTTTAATATCTGCAGAAGAATTTATAATCAACATACATATTCTAGTCTGATTGGAGACAAAAACTGCTAGGAGGACATAAACAATTTATTAGGTTTTTGTGTCTTTGATCTTATAAACTCTACTGTAAAACACGTATTATCAAAGACAAAGCTGAGCAAAAACATCTGTACACATGTACCAAATGCCCACAAAAAAGATGAAAAATAGCCAGTCAGAGCATCTTACTTGGTTTGTAAATAGAAAGGGACTAATGAATTTGGACATGACATCCAAATTTTGGGGAGAATGTCTGCTTTACTGAAAAACATGTTTTACTGCAGAATCCAATCCATAATGTACATTATTTTAATACTCATCCAAATACAACAGTAAAACAGAAAAAAAAGTTCAACCCAACAAACAGCCCTCCTGGACCAGGGGCTTAACAAGCCTCTGAAATACCCAACCTTACAAAACTGCTTCATAGGAAGAAGCCCTTTAGGTAATAGAATAGATGCCTCTGAAAATAGTGCAATAGTTAAAAGCATAAATGTTAGCAACCTAACAGAACGGGCTTGAGGGTTTTGGTTTGCTGTACACTAAGAATAGAGCATGGCATAATTTCCAGTACATAATAAAGGATTTTTTAAATTGCAGTATGAAAAATGGAAGAGGAGAAAAATAAAATACCTGTACCATATTCTAGATATATGACAAAATATAAAGGGTTGTTAAAACTACTTGAGAAGTCTATTTTTAAAAGTCAGAATAATCAAAATGCAAAATATGCTGCAATTTCTCCGTTAGTGCTCAATAAAACACAAAGAATAACATAGAAAATACAGTGCCTTCAAATAAATTATAATTGTCTTTGTTTTATTCATTCCCTATTCAGGGATGTCTATACTTCTAAAAAAAAAAAACATCCCTCCATCTTTAGGATTCAAGAAACATCAACTTTACTACAGGTTTATGTTCTGTGTTTTGTATAAAATACATATGTACACAAGCCCTTCTGTAGAGCTGAAGGAAAAAAAAAAACCCAAACAGTTATGCAGGGTTTATTTTTCTCAGTGTTCAAGTCTTCATATATCTGCTGTCCTCTACAACAAGTAGTTGTTACAAGACCCAGTTGCTGACCTGTGTGCTGTGCAGTTTGCCTGAGCCTGGTGCTAAAATACACCCCTGTTTCTTCAGCTGGCATTAAACCCAGTTATAGTACATTTGCTCAATCCACACTGCTTCTGCCCTGTCCCAGTAATCCCCACTACCAAGTTCAGCTCGGCACATGGCACAGTACCTTCCTAGACAGAAATTTAGGCAGACTTGAGGTTAGCAAATAGTGCAAATGAGGCTTGTAGAATTCATTATGATGAACTTCTGTATGATTTTAACTGTTTCCAAAAGAAGCACGTTGAGTTGTGGAACCTTTAATACAGAGATTGTATTTGAAATATGTCCATGATGTGTTTTGGATATATTTTTGAAGGTTTGATACCACAGTTCTGGAGAGCACAACAACTTCTTGAAAACAGCAGGGGAAAAACGTGACAAGATGAACTCTTGTGTTTTCTACTGGGAGTTGCAAGGTCAATACTGATTTAATTGAGATGTGAGGAGCAGAGCTTTACCCAGAGGTATAAAAGAGAAAGATTCTACAAGATTTCTTCTATTGAAAATTTCAATTCAATCAATATGAAAGCTACACATTTGAATCAAAAATGGCTGGGAATCCTCAAGGACTCTAGGACTCTTCTTACAAAGAGTTCACATAATCTTAAAGTGGCTTAAATGGCTTTGAAAACATTGAAACATCTGAAAATAATCAATGTTGCTGGGATATTAATTTTAAAATTAATGTCAGGCAGTGACATTTCTTACTGTTTTGAGTGCTGCCATGCTAACTTTTCTTTACCAATAAGGCTCCTCCTAGGAATGCTATGAATTCTCTAAGTCCTAATGAGGGTACTTGAGGCAGTACAAGTCAAAGCTAGGACAGGTTAATATATTACCATGACGAGAAGTTTGTACTAGAAAACTGTTTAACCTCCAACTATATTTGTCTGTGTGTCTCTCTCTTTTTTGCTCTGTGATAAGTGTTTTGAAGAAAGTCCTGATGGATTTTTTTCAAAGGCTAAATGAAAAAACCAAACCCAAAAAACCCCACAAAAAACCAAAAAGCAAATGTGACTTAGGTATCCTATCACAGCTGCTGAATTGAAATATTTCCACCTATAGCATCATCTCAGTTGGATGTCTTTTCAGATGAACTTAGTTAAACTAACACCATATCTATTCCCCATTTTAGACCAAATTATACAGATATGGATCAAAATGAGTCTCATATTGGTAAGTGAGCTGGTCTCAATACTGGAAAATTTAATTAAATTTTACTTGCAGTTTTTTTGAATCAACAACAGTAAGTGAAAATTTGTATATAGTTTATGAAATACTTGATTACATTTTTATTAAATACACCGTATATATCTACATTTGTAGTTTAAACTCTATTTCATCTTTAACATGGCAAAGTAAAGAAAACTAGAAATTAAAGGAATGGTGTTTTAAATTATCTGAGGTTTTTGAACTAAAACATCAAGTACATTTAAATTTTACTACTGAAAGATTTTTACTTTGCTTTACTTATATCACTGTTTATTTTGGAATGCAGTAACACTGATAATCTCTTTGAAGAGATATGTGCTTAAAATCTGTAACTCAAAACTCAAACCATTTAAAATTAAGTAACTGTCAAGGGGCATGTGCAGTAAAATGAATATTAAAAAAAAAATCTAAGCTTATTCTAAGTTTATTTATGCAATTTTCTTCCCTTGTGTAGAATAAATGGATATGCAATTTACTTTGGTTTTGTGTTTAGATTTAATCTACATATGAAAAAAAGGTTGTTAAATGAATTTCTGGGATAACTATAAAGTCAGACCAAATTAAATCACTCATTGGTCAAATTTATCTACTCCTTATACATTATATATACACGTACAGACACAGTAATATATATATATATACCCTCCAACACCTCACTTACTCTACTTTGTCCCCACCAAAAATACTGTCATCTCTGGGTCCCACAAAATGAAGTTATTGCATGTTCCCTGTTAGACTGCAACAAAGTTATATGAAAAAGTTGTATCACCATTGTCCAGGTCACCATTACCAGTTCCAAACTTTATTTATTTATTTTTTTAAGAAATGCATTTTGCCAGAAAAAGCATCTCATAAGAGGTAAATAGCTCATACAGCATAGTAGCATTTCCAAATACTGCATGTGTTTGAGTTTGGATTCAAAAGACTGAGAAATACTGAAGCTGCACTGCTTGGCAGTAGTGCCACCAAATCCCACCTTTTTAAACCATAGCATTTACTACCTGGAAAACTGCATATACTAGTAGCTGAGTCAAAATAATGCCAGGGGAGAATAAAACAGGAGATAGACAGAAGAGCTGGGAAGCTGTTATTTTAAATATGAAATATTTGTGACTTTCTTATTTTTCCAGTCCCTAACATTTCTGATTCCTGTTGAGTCAGAGCTGACTACTAGTTCTGAAACTTGCATGGCAGGCTTGAATCTGAGAGTACACACAGCACCAAAACTTATAAATCTGAATGAATAAAGCAGATACTGTGATAGGGTACAGACCTCATATGTTTAAATAAATAATTAAGAAAAAAACACCCAAGTAACCCAGGAACTTATACTTTGGTCAAGATTCAAGAGTTACTGAACATTATTGAGAGATAGCATAAGATAGACAAATAATATAAATGGTGTGAGATTTTAATTTGACTGACTGCTTGAATGAAATCATTAACACTTTGTTACTCTGACAGGAGACATAAAGCTCAAAACTTGACAATGAGAGAAAATACAGTTACAGCCTGAAATGCCAATTAAAAGGGGAAAAAGCACCTTTGCTTGTAATGGCATGAAAAGTAGTTTCCCAGAAGTATCACCAGATTTGAAATATGACTAGCAGTAAGTGACCTACCTTTTATTTTAACTATCAACTGAACCTTTTCACAGCCCCAGAGGCTAAGCGTGAACTTTCACGCAACCAGAAGCGAGTGCATCTCACACAGTTCTTAAAAGGCAGCAGTATTAAAAGTAATAACCACAGCTAAAACCACCACAGAAATTCTCTCTCTCCCTAAGCAAAAAAAACCCAAAAAAACAACCAAAGCAAAACAAAGCAAAAAACCCCCAACCAAACAAAAAAAGACCACAAAAACCAAACCAACCCACGAAGCAAAACCAAACCAAATAACTTTGTCTGCACCGTAATCTTTACATGAGAACAATTTTTATTACCAGTCAGCTCCAGCCTTTTCCATCCTTTCCTCCAGATTTATCAGTTTAGTAATATTGAAAGGTTTATGAATCAAGTCAATTTTTTCAGTCAATTCCAGTCTCAAATAACCTTCTTATAGAGGCTGAGACCAGTAACTGTCATTGGAAGAAACTTTATCTGTTCTACAAAAGTAACAGAAATAACTGAGGTTCAGAAAAGTTAACCTCTTCCCTCCACTTCTCTGTAGGCATTCAATCTCTCAGACAGAAAGCCAGACCACGTGGATCAATTTGGTGCCTCTACTTCTCATTTTGGGGAATATTCACTTTAACCTTAATGTGGGAAAATGAGGTAATAGAAGGATTAATAAGCAAGGAATAGTGAGGCAGATACTCCTCCCAAATACTTTAACCAGCAGGCATGAAATCGTGCATATAACTTCAACTGCCATATCAAGAGTATAGTATTTGTCGTCCACTACAGAATTGGTTAAGATTTAAACTTTTGGAACTTAAATCTAGTGAAGGAGCTGGAACAGCGCTCATATTTTTGATGCTGGATAAGATGAAAAGCAAAAGTTTAGAGGAATATTCTCCTTGCCAGTAACATAATTTCAAGTTTCTTATATTGGACAAAGACCCTCTGGCCCCTTCTCATGTTTCATTGCCTTGGGTGGCTCTGCTAGCCCACACTTCCTGATTTGCTCTCAGAATTGTGCCCATCCATGTTAGTAGTGCAGGGGGAAGAAAGATAAATGCCTACAGTCATTGAATTGTGCCTCCTCTCTCAGTCCTGTATAAACAGAATAAGCTAAAGCACAAAAGAATTGAGAATTGGTGATTGGTGCTCTCTCCTTCTCTCACACATTCATCTTTTATGTGCCCAAGTTCTCTCTGCTAAATGAAGTGGAGAAATGTCCCTTCCTGACCAGTCACATATCTTCAGTCTGCAAAGATTCAAGACTTTCTGTTTGTATTTAGTAGTGTGTAAAATGACACGAGAGCTACAGTAGGAGAACATTAAACACTGAGAAAAATTGGAAGTGAAACACATAGAAAGAGGGAGCAGGTTATTTTCTTGATCTGTGATCTCTAACTGAACCTTACTACTACCCCTAAAAACAATGTTAAGTCCTGTAGAATATTACAGAAATGTCAGCTAATAAAAAAATAAAATCCCTTTAAGAATTTAAATTGCAAGAGCCTTGAGCAGTTGATGATAGGTTTCTCCCAGAGAAACAATTCATCTAGACAGAGGAGTCAGGCTTACTGGGGCTAGCTGTCATGCAGCTCTGTGAACTTTCTACATTTCTGTTAGCTGAGGGTATTGGCCTGTGCTGACCTTCTGTACTCTGCTTGAGGCAATCACATCAAACTCCCTTTCTGATGAGCCAATGTGAATGGCACTCTGCTAATGACTCTTCCTGCCACATTTCAAGATTCATGGCAGTTACATCCAAAGGAATTATGGACTCCCTATCTTTTGCCTGCAATTAATGAAATCCTTTCAGTTCAAAGACCCTCAACTCGAATGCTAATTCAAAGGATATCAAAGTAATTGATAGTCTGCATGAATAAATCTATGTGCTTTAAAATGCTTAGCCTTCAACAACCCATCAATTTATAATCACGGTGTCTTAAAATGGTCAAATCTGAAATCAGAAGAAATTCATGAGCATTACACATACAGTTGGTTAACCTATATTAGGAAAAGGAACTAATTTCCTTACCGACTGATTTCACAGAGTAAATTCAAACAGCAAGTAACTACATCCCACTTCTTCTATATGGGAGCTCTTTCTTGACCTCTGCCTAGAAAATTTCTGCACAATGACAGTTTCATAGCTTGTATTTCCAGTGTTACTCCTGATTAAAAAAATGCAAACTAATTAGCATGTAACAACCAACATTAACAACATATGCTGGGATTGTAATGAAGTCCTAATTTGTAAAATGTTCTCAAGGAGGCTGTATTATTGATTAAAAAATTAACATTTTCTCTTGCTCTAGAGCAATTAGTGAAAATCTAAGTTAATGAATATTTATAAAGCTGAGGTAAAAACTTGATCAGACCCTAAGACACCATCTTCTGTGCTTAATATCAGCTAGCAAACTGCTGCCAAGCAAATCTTATGTATTAGGTTTTCAAGGCAAAAGTTTGTTCATTGCAGTCTGCTTTACAGCTAGAGCTGAGAATTCAAGAAAAGGGCAATTTCCCTCACAAAAGTCAAAAGGAAGCAGCAGTAGCACCAAATAAAGCACAAGAAGTCAAGTCAAGCTAACTTCTAGTGCATATTCCCAGGTGTTTCTCAAGAGGTCAAATTGTCAAGTTAGCTAACACCTTTGATGAATTCAACAGCAATGCTAGTTACAGCTTTGGCGTTTCACTCCAGAAAAATAGGAAATGCATGCTGCATTGCAGTCATTTGCTGGGACTCCCCTGATGGAGTATAAGACCATACCTAGACATCCTTATGTCGCTGGTAAAGGTAAGATTTGGCCCATTCTTCACTCAAGAATGGCAACTTATTTTTATCAGTTGTTCAGCTAGCAACCTGCAAACAATTATACCTATTAGCACTTTGTCTTAATATCAACCTTTTAATCATTCCTTTTCCCAGTATGGGCTGTCAACAAAACCTTCTTATTTTATATTTTCTGGCTTGGGTTCTCTTAATCCAGATTTCACAAGCACAAAAACCTCTTCTATACTTACTGAAGACATTGCCCTGGACTTGCCATACACAAAGTGATAAAACAAAGGTGTCAGACCTTGAAGGTAGATATATATTTCAGATATATCAACCCTCAGAAATTAATTACATTGGAAGGAACACTTCAAAGTAGTTGCTAATTCTAACTTCTGGAAACTGCAGCAGAAGAAAATACAAACAGCTGTCACTGGGATTTTTCCTCAAGATCAAGAAAAAATTATTGTTGTGTAGCCCATGTTCTTCAGCAACACAGAGATATAATAACTGGTCACCAGGCAGGGAAAGCTGCCAGTAAAGGATGCCATATCCTATCAAAATATAAACATGTCCCTAGCAATCCCTCATCCCCAGCCTGAATGGAAACCTTGGTGTAGAAGCAGACAGGTGAGTATGAAATTTCTTGCTTACTTCTTTTTCTGGACCAGATGAGAATTCAAACTCTCCTTGAGAGCTGCCATCTGAATCTTTCCATTAGGTAACTGGGACTTTGTGTCATGCTGAGAGCTCAAGGTATTAAGTTCTTCATAAAAAAAGATGCTTTTCTCTTTGAAGAAAAGTCTTACATAATAGCCACGGCAGCAGAACCTGCTGATCTCAGCTGTAGCTGTAATACACATCTAGCTGCAGCCTTCACAGAAATGCTTCTGATAGGGAGGGAAAGGTTGTTAGAAGCTGTGTCTGTCACAAAGGAAAGCATCATAGAAAGAGGGGTGTTTTTCTACAACTTGAACCTTTTTGGAGGTATTAAAGGTGTTCTGCTTTGTGAGGTTGATGTTGTGCTGGGGTTGTTTTGGTATTTTTTTTTTCCTCCTGTAATGAATAAGTTATATGTCTAAAAAATTGAATTTAAAAGAATCTTAAAATTAGGCTGCAATTTTATCTCTCCTTATTTGCTAGCACCATAGAGCCATGTCTCTGCTTCTCTCAAGTGAAGTCACAGTTGGTGGTAATTAAAATATTGACATCCATTTTCTGGCAAAAATGAAAGATTCAGTGCTTTTATAAGATAACTCAAAAATATCTTTTGTCAGCACTTTTTTCTTCTAGTTAACTTTTTCAAGTATTAATAATGTAAGTTTATATTAAGGTTTTTAATTCAGTCCTTGACTGCAGAAGGGCTGACTATAGCATTACCAACCAGAAATTAAATGTTGAATGACAGAAGCTTACTACATCCATATGCATTTCCTCCTCTTGTTAACTTCAGAAGATGTAACCTATCAAAGGATATTGCTTCGTATTTCATTAACTCAGAAAAATGGGTGAAACACATAAGCATTTTCTGACCAGAGGACTGATGTTATAAAAATATTTTTTATATCTTTGGTAACTTTTGTGGTAATAGACCTTTCTTACACTGATACTTAGTTTCAAATGGGCAAACTACATTGCTAATTTGAACAATTACTTTTAAAGCAGCAAAATCTTTTGCAAATATAAAATAATGCTAGAAAAAATAAAGTTTAACAACTTCCATTAAGCATGTTAAGCTCCAATGTTTTGTAGCACTGATAGCACTAACATATATTAGGCACTTTGCCATCGTGCCTAATCAGAGGCCATGTTCTTAGTGTTCTTTTCAGTTTAAAAGTAAGAGGGTTTATGGTTTCCGTGCCCTTAAAATCTTTATGATTTTATCAGAAAAAATAAGGAGCCAGGAAAGCAGGGCATCTATCACAAACAAAAGAACACATTTAAGCAACAGGTGAATGCTCAAATAGTCCAGTGGTTCAAGAGATGAATTACTGCTGTGATAATTAACATGATTACAACCAAGTCAGGTATAAAGCTGTGGCCACTCTGTAAATATTCTAAGGTGTACTGAATTGAATGGTAATTGTACCAACTACTGTTCTTCAATATTGCTCCTCAATTACAGGAAACACAGCCACAGTTTCTGTGGGTTTGTTTTTGAAAGGACCTCAGTATATATATAAGCTACTAAAAATCCACGACTCCAGTCCTGTGAATTAGGATGAAAACTGGAACACTTTACACCTGGAAAAAGCATAATGTAGTAGGCAAGTAAAGCCTCCTGTTTTTAAAAGTGCTCTTTACAGGGACAGAGTCACAATAAACTGGTAAATTTGCAGACCTCTTTTTTTCACAGTGATGAACTACTAATCTGGAGAAATTCAGTATTGTGTTTCAATTTCCACAAGCTGTAATTGATTGTGTAAAAAGTTTCCCAGCAATACAACTTAGACTGTTGCTTCTTAGCTTATCTGTGCAAGTTTTCAGGAGAGCTGACTTATTATCTTTCAGCAACATATTCTACATCAGCATTTCCCAGGCTGCCTCAGCCCATGGGTTTTGCTGTCTGACTCTGACTGGAATTACTATTTTCTTCACTAATTCATGCCTAGAAACCTTCGGAATGAATTACTTACAGGTCAGTGTCAAAGGTGCCATATAACACAAACACTTGTTTAGAGTTATCACTATTATACTTAATTTATTGAGATAAATAAGGAATCCCTTGGCACAACTAGTATTTTACACCACAAAGAGAAGGCTATTTTGACAACAGACAGCATTATGAGTTCAGAAGTAATTACTGATGTAAATCAATAGATGGTGGAAATATTGATTATACATTCACTGTTAATTCTCTGGCACCCTATCTGTGGGATATGACCATCACATCTTTCACTTAAGTCTTTAAAAAAAGCCTAGAAATAAATATAGAATTTTAGGCTCTGGCAAAGATTAAATAATTCTCGTAAGAGAAAATCCTTGTATGTCACTGCATCATCAGACTTTGAATGTTCCATGAAGTAATTTTTTACCTCCTTCTCAATTAGTGTAAGATGCTAATATGGGTTAAAGGGAACTTCCAACAAAATGAGAGAAATATGATAACTGTCATAGGTTTTCCTAGCTGCGTTTTTCCCAGTTCTGGTGAATGGAAGTTAAATGTCATCTCCACATTTAATGTGTTCTACTTTGATTGAATTGGGCAGGAGGAATATGTTCAAAGATTAGGATTTTCTATTGCTTTGTGAGACGAGAGGTTTTCAGCCTGAGTTCCTAGCATTGGGCAGTATATTTTCAGAAAGGTTAAGTGGGGTTAAATGGGAAAGGGGTCTTAATTTTAAGGGCTATGACTGCAGTAGTTAATGATAATTTTTTTTTTTTTTTTGTGAGTCAGGGTTTGTGCACATATATTTATGTCAAGGAAAATTTTGCCAGATAGGAAAGATAGAGAAAGATAGCAACTAAACTGGACATACAATAATATAAGGAACCAGAGAGACCCTTGGGCACACAGGCACACGACATCAAAGTTAACGGGTCATGTTGGCAGGAGAAAAACTGAGTATACAAATAAATTTAATTTCACAATCAAAATGAAATTACTGGCCTGTGTGAGCAAGGGAGGTAACCATTCTAATTAGTTTTCAAATGGAACTTGATGAATTTATTACCAATAATCCATCAAGCTATAGCTGTAATCACTGGAAACTGAAATCAGTTCTTCCCAAATGTAGCACATCCCCTGAGCCTGCTTTTCACAAGCATGTTAGTCTCCTGGAGTTCCACCCTGAAAATACTTAGTTATATTTTTTTCTCTGTAAGTGTTACTCCAACCCTCTTTTCCTAATGTGTGTTATTCTGACTTACTGATTTTCTTAATCCTTTCTAAGAGACACCAGTTGTGTTTGCACTACCACTGTTCCTGTCTCTTCCCTACGTCCTGCACACATATTTTTGCAGAACAGCCCCCCCATACCCTTTCAGAGAAGCATTTCTTAGCAAGTCTGCAGCAGGACCACATCAACAGGATGTGTTTTTGGTTTTGAAAAATGTGGTTTTGTTTTTTTGTATTTGAAAATTGAATTGCTGATAACTGAAATGTTGCTATTGTAGATATTTTGCTTTGTAGGATCACAGTCAGGGGCTTTCCAGAGCCACTTCTCACTTAAAGAGACCCTAATGCAGCCCTAGGCTGGGGCATTTTCTTAGTAGAACATATTTATTTACAAGAAGTTATTTACAAACTCCCCCTTCCTCAAGCACAAAGGTCTTATAATTAGTATCTGCATAAATGTACGTACATTTACAACATTGCTGGTACAGGAATACCCCATTGTGCTTCCTCTCTGATTTTTCCAAGCTTATTACACAGCGTTCACCCCACAAAGAGAGAAGTTGCTCTCTTCATCATTAAAAGAAAAAAATCTGTGATCATCATTGGCCTGGTAAGATGATGAACAGGAAAAGTCACTTCCCAGTCACAAAAGTCACTCAGATTTGTGTGTAGCACAACACAAATTAAACCTTCCATTTAAACTGAAAATGGGACCTTCTAATATTTGTCTGAATCTGAATCATGAATGTGTCATGTAATGCATACAGAGTGGCATGCCTTGGTTGAAAACAGATTTTCAGGCTATTATAATAATTTTACCAGATTTATTTTGTTCATTTTAAATATGTGGATACTCATCTCTGCCACAAAGTGTATTTCTTCTTTGGCTGTATTGTATAACAAAACTAATCTGATGATTATCTCTTTTTGATTCTATTGATTCTTTCTTATATCTGGAAAAAACATGTTACATAATGTTTTATGCCTGCACTTTGAAACAATGACTTTAAATACCTTTTTGTTTGTGCATTAAAATAAATTAAACTTTAAGAGTAGGCCAAGACTGATGGATGCAATCCAGTTAATTTTAAAATGGACATAAATCAAGTTCATTCCAGCTGGCAGCCTGATCTGCTGTCTCTCCCTTGTATCACAGATTTGCTCTACTTCACACTGAATATGGTAGGCCATCCTTTTTAACTAGGGAAGTAGACGGCATCTGTACTGTGCAGAATTCAGCCCTGGCCAAGTACCATTACACCTGCTTTTGGCAATGTCATCAACTACAGTGACAATCAAAGGTTTGTCCTGGAAGGGTTGGCAGGAACCCCATAACCCCAGCTGTGGTCTTTCCAAAGCAACTAAACTTGGATGGAATGAGGACGACTTGAAACATGAATTATTTTGTATACATTCACCAGCCCTCCAAGCACCCATTTTCCTGTTGGATTCTGCACAGAATTAACCAGAAAAGCAGTTAGGTAGCTATTTATAACAGGTTATTGCATGAGGCAGCCTGTTAGACATGCCAGATATATGAACAGGCTTTTATGGCCTGTTAGGTAGTATCTCTCAAATGCTACACAGTGCTTGGACACTGTGCAACTGTTCTTTTTACCAAAGATGAAGCAATCCTCTAAACCCAGGTAAAAGATGCCCCATGTGCACCCCCCAAACACAGTCATGTTTTACTTTGTGACACAACCCCTGTAAAAGAGGCAGCACCTTCATAATCAGCAGCTGTTCCCAAAGGCACCAGTTTTTTACTGTTGCAAGAGATGGGACTGCTAATGACAATGAGCAAGAACCATACTGAGGAATCCCTCCTCCCAAAATACTTATTTTTAAACAGGCACCTTTAAAACTTTTCAAAGAAAAAGGCACAACACAGAAGTTACTTTGGAGTTAATATTTGGTCTTCTTACATACAGCCTGCCTAAGAGAACTGTCTTCTTCCTTTTTTTCCCTAAAATATGTTATGTGTGGTATTCATACTGTTGTATTAAATTCTAGTTGGCCTTTAAATTACACCTTTAGAAAAAGTAAACATATCAATATAGACTGTTAAAAAAAACCCAAAAAAACTAATACTCTTTCTTCTTTACAATTTTGGATGTAAAATAAGAATGTCTATCAAACTGTTAGCTAGTTAGGAAGTGCCTACACAACTGCAGGAGTCTTATGATTGGTTCCACAGAACCTCTGCCACATTCACACTGTGTCACATGCTGCCCATTTCTGAAATGCTCCAATATAAAATGGTCTCAGAGAAAGAATTGGTTCCTAGGCAGCAGACTCAGTCCAGCTCCAGAATGCTTTGAATTCTTGCAGTCATAAATAAAAGTGATGCTGGGAACTGAAAAATCGTTGACATACTATTTGTTTCTGAGATGCATTGTGAACTGACTCAGCTGGTGCAGACACAAAACAATAAAGCATTCTGATGTAACTTACCCTGCTTTCGGCATCATGTTTCATTACCTCCCTCCAGAAAATCTCACTTAAATCTAAGATGTTTGTGGATTTTCTTCCTACTTGACATGGGAGAAACATCTCTTTCTCACTAGTCCCACCTCACTACATTTTATTTGGAACAGAACCCAGAGACTTCACTTTAATGAGCAAATCTATCCCAGTTTCTACTTAGGCATAGTGCATGGACTATATTCTGATCTTGTTAGCCACCCTATTCATCTATATCCATCACCCTCAATGGATGAAACAAGTACTGACACTAATAACTTTGCTTTTAGTTTCCAAATGCAGCTGAATAGAAGTAGAGTAAATGCAGCTGAACTCTCCTCAGGAATGTGGGCTTTATCCTGTTCTCTTCCCCTGGAAGTATTGTACAGTGCTTTTGACAGAAAGATTCTGAATATGCTACACTGATGTTATTTAACATCTGGTGCCCATTTCTGTAGAACTTGACATTGCACAGACTTCTTGAAATCAGTGGAAGAGGCTGCTCTGACCTAAAAGGTAATGCCTTCTAAAACACTATCTAAAAATCCTACCTAGA
The DNA here is from genome assembly GCA_013398175.1 of Climacteris rufus. Taxonomy (NCBI): domain Eukaryota; kingdom Metazoa; phylum Chordata; class Aves; order Passeriformes; family Climacteridae; genus Climacteris; species Climacteris rufus. Next base: position 57,141 of record VZRZ01006162.1, read on the forward strand.
AAGTTTCAGGTCATCTCCTAACCACTTTGCATAAAGACTAACTCTTATATTAATAAATTATGAAGAGGTGGAAGACTGAGTTTCCATTTGCTGTACCCTCAGCAGTATTATTAGCAGTTCTTTATTTTATGAAATCTACCTACTTCCAGCTTCCTACTGTATCATATATACAATATAATATGCACATTATATGTGTAATATTGTATCCTGTGTAGGCTTGCATATATCCTAAAAATACTGGTCAATTTCTATCCTTGGTTGTCTTCCACATATCATGCCTACTATTACAGCCTTACAAGGCTCAAATGCTGCTTATAACAGTAATTGCTATTTTTTTTTTCAGTTACAGACCAACCACTATCAAAGTCTAACTGCTTTTCTAAACCATCTGAGTGAGACCTTATTAAACAAGGAACATAAATTTGGGAGGAAAAAAAATGTCTTTGCTAATAAAAACATGGGCATTAGACTACCTCATTTAGCAGAATTTGGGCATTATCTGCCTCTCTCTGCAAATTACATTTAATCTTTGCCAAAAAGCAGAAGTACACAGTTTAATATGATAATATAGGACCTGTTGTGAGGTAACACAGTAAAAAAAAAATCATAACCAGGTCATAAATGTTAAAATGCAAAAGGAAGGAAATGCCTGTTATTCATCTTCCAGGCAGTATTCAGACATTCATGAAATTGAAAGTTAATGTACCAGGGACTTTCATTATCTGACCCATTCTATACTATCCATTAGAATCCCATAGTACTGGAGACAGAGGACCAATATGTCACTAATACAAGAAGGAAAAGGTCACAAAAACTAAGCATCAATAAGACATTACTTCTCTATTAAATTTCACAACGCTCAGCAGAAAACACATTTGCTGAAACCAGAATGTTTTATTATGTAATGTAGCTAAACTGAAAAAAATATATGTTTACCAAAGCAAGGGCATAATGATTAGTTGTCGAGTGAAAATAATGACTTTTTTCCCTCCATTTGTTCATTAAGGAAATTTTGTTCATTTAAAAGAAAAGTATTGCTTTTTGTTGTTGTTGTTGTTGTTTTTTTTTCTTTTTAAGGGTATTTCTTACAAGAGAAATATGTTGCTCCTTTGGCTGTAGCAAAGGTTTCCTCTCACACTGCTGAAAATACAATATTTATTGGTATATAGTAAAGTCAAAACAAATTTGCTTTCCATTTTCTCTTGGAATATTCCATTTATTTAGAATATCTTTCAGTAAAAACAATATCACTACTACTGCAACATCATTTTCCTGTAGAGAGATGATGTACTGATTCCCTTGAGCTTTCTCCATCCCATTTCTCCCCTAACATTGTTGCCCAAGCTGTTCCATATACATTGCTCTTACTACACAGCTAGAAAAATGCACAGCAGAAACTGTGATGTGCAAATAAATTACTATGAAGCAACTTATGAAAAGACTCTTAACGTTACCAATTGCTACTACAGAAAATATGTGAACATTCACAACATTTATTTTAAGTGTTGGAATTAGTTTGTTCATGAGGCAAAGATTGCTGTCAATGATCTTGGGACTCACTCAGGTGAAAACCTCATTCCTCATGCTCCTCTATCCAGTAATGGGTAAAGAGGACTTGTCACAGTAGGCTCATCAATGTAAATTAAAAGCAGACAGACAGGGGACTATGTCCTGGTGGACATTGGACCAGAGGATAGCATTCACCACTCTGTGACTTTTAGGGAATGCCAAAGGAAAAATGGTTATGGCTGTCTTGATACATTGGTTCTATGAATTTTCAGTATCACCAACAAACACCTGGAGACCAGGATAAAACTTTAACTATTTCAAGGTAAACAAGCACACCCAACTCTTTCAGCAAAAGAATATTTTTAAATTATTTGAAAATGTATAAAAGCAGCCTGTAGACTGGCTAGAGTATACTAAAGGTGCTTGTAAAGGAGACACAAAAATGAAAGTGTGATGACATCAACAAAAGGAGATCATAGGAAAGAAATTTTCATTTGGGATTCCCAGCAGTAGACTGGACAAAATGATACCACATGCTACAGCACATGTGATGTAAAGAGCAACCCTAAAGTGGCTGGAATAGAGACACAATAAATCATTACTATCTTCTTGCCCACCCACACCACCCTTTTCAGTCAGGAAGGTTTGAATTTCAGGTTAATTGTGCAGACCAGAGTGTCTGAAGAAAAGTCTGACACAATTTCAAGTCAGCTGGAGCCCTGGGATACAACTATCTCTGTCTTTCTTTCCAGCATCCATAAAGACACCAAATATTGGCAGTCTTTGAGATTTGCAGATTTTAAGACTTTTTGTTCTCTTTTAATCAGAAGTATTCTAGAAAAAGATAACTGCAGCTAAAGAAATTCAAAACTGTAGAATGACAAAAAGTAAACAAAAGGGCTGGAAGACAAACTGTTGCCTTGCCTTCAACTCACCAGCTCTTGGTATCATGGTTTAAACTCCTTGCCATTGTATCAGATGGAAAGCCCCACTTCTCTTCATCATCTCAGGGGCTGGACTTCCCAGTGCCCATCAGCTTCCAACTTTACTGAGGTCACCCTGGCTGAGACACAGCTGAAGGCTCCTGCTGGCTGACCTGCTTTACTCTTCCATGAGTGACAGAAGTGAAAGCTTGATTGCTATTGGGAAAGAGAAATCTTCTCCAGCATCCTCTCTAGAAGGCTAAACTGAAGGAGTTGTGACCATGTCAAAAGAACATCCACCATTTTTCTCTCCTGTTTTTTCCTTAGTGATTCAAAATTTTATATTTAACCAGTAAATATGAAGAACCATCTAAAAACTACTACTGCTTATCAAAGAACACCATATCTAATTACAATATTAATCGTGGGGTACATGGAAAGTATCTGCATTTACTTAAAATGAATCTCACTGTTTAAGGAGGAGACACAAGGGAAAATTCTAGACATTTTTTACTCTTGCTTTGGTAAACACTTTGCAATGGACTGTGACACAATTTTTATTTAGAAAGTTGTCTTTTTAACGGTGCAGAATCAATAGTAATGCAGACAAGGTTAGCAGTTACTGGCTAACCTCTGTCCAAGCTAGCAGGCCCTTGAGGCACATGAAATTTATGCAGAATCAAAGTTAATGGTGTTAAAAAAAAAACAAACAAAACTGAATCCTTGCTGCTTGATGCTACACAGTGTGCTCACTATGTGTGAGATAACAGAGATGATAACCCAACAGTCCTTTCCCATCCTAATCTCCTGATTACTTTTTTTTGACAACATAGTATTATATAACTGAAACTGGAAATCACCGAAAGAAATTAGGATGTGATTTTGTTAACATCACCTTGTAGAAGACAAGAAAGATTTACTTTTACTGTTTTTTCTTTTTTACATTATTTAAATTTGTTTAATATCTAGATAAAATGGTAGTTGCCTCTCCTTGCTTACTAACCTTTAATAAGGGCTAGATTGAACTGGAGCATTAGATGACATGAAGCTCCTCCTAAAAGAACCAGTCTCAAGTCTTTAACACCCCTTTGAAATAAGAATGTTTTTCACAGGACATCTTCGGCCTATAGGTGTGCTAATCTGAAGTGACCCCAACACATACAGACAGAAGACAGTGAACTGCAACTAGAAGATTTTAAGAAGATTCCTTATAATGTAGTCAGCCTGTACTCCAGAGAAACTTAGAAAACCAAAAGAATGCTTCCAAACACAGTAATTCTACAAGAATTACTTCTCTCTCAGTAGATTACAGTGTACCCACACAATATGACTTAACATAAAGAGATCAGTATCACGCTACTAAGCGTTAGAACATGAAATCTATATTTTCAAAAAGAAAATGACAGCTAAAATAACCCAGCCAGCTACATTTCAATAATAGGGCAGGCCATATTGTTGTTCTACTGGGAAAAAAAGTACATGACAAGTAAAGCTTTGGTTTAGACTTAATGTGACTGTACATCCAAAAATAGCTAACCATCAAAAAACCAAAACACAACCCCCCAAAAAACTCTTAAAATAACAAGTCACTATACAAAATGCAAAATACAACACTACACAATAGTACAGCTTGAACAGGCTATGAAACACATTCAATAAAGTCTCTCAAGATACCTATTTCTTTATTTGACATTGCTTCCATGTATTACTGTCACCATTTACTACTATTTACTTTAATTAAGATCCTCCTGCCAAAACTCATTAGAGAAGAATCTGGTACAATGAAGAATAATAAATTCTGTTCATTCATATGTTTTTAAATGATTCTGCTCCTATAGAACAAAAATGGTATTTCCTACCTTGGCTGCTAGTTAAGAGACTTCAAAAACAGTCACAACAATTCCTTCAAAATCTTGTGTCAGTCATAACTGAGTTCACATGATGTACTTCTACAGCTTCTTTTAACAGAGCTGCATGAGACATCCAAACAGTAATCAAGTGCTGTATTACTGAAGTCAACACATCTTATTGTGAGTGACACTGAAATTGTTGGCCAGGTGGGGTGAGACAGACAACCCCCAGCCAAACCCTGCCCCACATAACTGTGCAAGAAATACAGAAAACTCCAAATCTTCAGGTGTGTTTAATTACATGGTTTAAGGTCCTGGAAGGACACAGGTAGTAGCAAGTCTCAGCCTAGTGCCTAGATACTTTGCGTGGGAAGTCCTCCCTCCATCTAGAGTGATTTCAAGGTTATTGCATGAACAGCAGGTTTAGGGACTATTTTCTACATAACTTGTCAAAGGAATGCTACCATGAAATTACTGGAAGTCTTATGATTAGTTTTGCCAAGCTACTAGGTGTATATGAGTTTATCCATATTTATCCCAACTTAATTGTTGAAAACAAACACACACACACAAACACACACATCATCACTCCCTTATTTTACATAAATGAGAACCTGAAACAAAAAGTAGGATAGTCACCATAAAGTTCATTGACAGAAAAATCTTCCATCAAATTATAGTGTAACTCTAATCAATAACTGTATTAAAAATCTTTATTAAAACACATTTTTATAAATTACTACTATGAAAGGGAAATACTTAATAAGCATTTACCAAGAAAAATCCTGTCTCCCACATCAGTCTATCAGAAATACCAATTTCTATTTTATTCTTCCTTGTTCAGATACAAAAGAATACACATCCTCCTCTTCTTAATGAATATCATACTCAGGTAAATATTATATAAATCCTGTCCTTTTTCAGAGGAAAAGAATGAAGAGACAAATTCTCAGCACTGTAGAAAATCTAACCCATTTTGAAGCTGATGGGAATTCTTAGACAGATTTCACTGAAGGATACAAAATCAAACATATAATGGAAACTTCTACTTTAATTATGGAGCAAATACTGATGCCACAAGAGAAAGTTCATTATTGGACTGTTACTTAGGTTACCATGGCTCTCAGTGATATCCTGGGTGATACTGTTTGAACTTTCCCACGAAAATTCCACATGGATTAAACGGAAATATTAGAAAAATTTTCAAGGAAGTTAGAGGAGACAGACAGCAAAGACAGGAAACTCATTTTCTGCCTTAAATTGGACCCTTACTTCAAATTAGAACCTGCAGGAAAGGTTAAGATCCCTATTGGAGGCTGCAGCCCAGAGCACCTGTCTACATCCCTCCCTCTCTACATCCTCCATTTTCCTTAGGTACAGAATTCCCTCCCTGTGCCAGTTCATCATCTATAACAGGACAAAAATGAAAGCTGTCTTCTGGTGCTTCAAGGGAGAAGGAAAAAGCCTGTGCTGGCTAAGGGGAAAAAAAGGAGAGAAATAGGGCTCGACATCAGGCCCTTTCTCCCTACATTTCTGTAAAACTACTCAGCTCATAAGACACAGAAAACTCAGGGGAGAATTTCCTGTGTGCCAAATTGCAGATTTCATATCACCTCCTTATGTAACTTTATCATTGTCTTCTAATACCACAAAAAACCCCACTAAACAAAACATCAAGATATCTTTTTCCTGCAAGTCATGAAAAAAACCTAAAATGCCTTGGTATTCTTTCATATGGTCTGTCTTCCACCAGTGGGCTGTACTCTAAGAGCAACAAATGTGGGTAGGAAGACAGAATCAAGATACCAAAAAAAAAAAAAAAAGGCAATACAGATGCTGTGAGAGATAGAAATTAAAGGAAGATAAGACAGAAGTGAGGAAGCAGTTATATTCTCACAGTCTACAAGATGAGAACAAGGTTTATACTAACCTTTGTGCCTCATCCTTCTTCCAAGGCATGGAAATGCAGTATCAAATAGGTTCTGAACTGCTGAGAAGAAGGGGCAGCAGGCTTAAGTAAAGAGAAATAAATGGTGCCCTGAAGGCCTGCTACTTATCCAGGGTGCAGTTTCGTGTAACAGCAGAGAAGACCTGAGGAAGGAGTGGAGGCCAGCATTAATTAATTTGATTTGGCCAAGATACTAAAATTAACTGACTTCATTTTGCTGGGCACAACTCAATTACAAAAGGGTTCAACAGATTATTTTGAAGACAGAAATTATTTATTTCAGAGAAGTAAAGATATATGGATGGAAATTAATGCAAGCAGAGAGGGGAGAGGTAGCACCACAGAGCATTTCTCATTCCCTTTCAGATGAACTGGCTTAAGGCTTTAACTTTTGGGGTCTGGCAGAGTTTCCCCTAGGAGGAAACATTAGCAAAAAACAGCTATAAATATATGGCTTGCTTAAACTCTTGGCAAAACATATTTCTAAGAAATCCAGATAAGTAAACAAATGTTCCAATTTGGAGTCAGTCTGAAACTGAGCACCAAATGGTACAATACCAATCAAATTGTGCACAGTCACCTAACTTATGCATGGCAATGAATGCACATTAAAAAGTATTTGAATAATTTTAGATACCATACTGAGACCCTACTGAAAATATGGCTGCCTGTTTTATTGAATTGCTAATTATTCCAAGTAGATGATTTAATGCCAGATAAAGTCATGTGTGCATAAATTTTTCACATCTAAAGCTTTTAATTTTGTGACACTTATGTTACAAAGCAGAAGGAAATAATGTTGTCTGAATTAAATACTCAAATGCTGATAGGCTGGATGGAAATAATTTCCTCCCCCCTCTTTATGCTTTTACATGACAAAGACAAAATTTAGCACCGATCATACACTGGCAAACATCTCAGTGTATTTAGTTTGAACAAACTTATCTCAAGCAGATGTAAATCAACATGCACCAGGAGTGAGCAGAACTTTGCAGTCTTCTGGGCAAGTGAGCACGAGGGATGCTGGCACCCTCCTCTGTCGTGGCAGTATGTTTAAGGTGGCAGGCATACCATTTAAGGCATTCATTGTACAGGGTGTGACTCAGTTTGTTCTCATTTTCAGATTCTGTGTGAGAACAGCTACTCCTTACCCGACAAGACTGTTTATGGGACAAGCTTCCATAGTGCTAACTTCAGACAGAATTTTCAGTTTAGGGTTAATGCCAGAAGATAAGCCAACAGGGCTTCTAAATATATCTTCCCTCACCTTAAACTTGACGAGTCTGATCCTTACATTCCTGAAAACCAATTCATTTCACCCAAACAAATCAATCTCTATTTGCAGTCCGAGCTAATTTGTCACAAATGCATCCACAAAATGCTTTTATTTGTCCTAATTCTGTTAGCTCATCTCATTTTCTCTTCTCCACCTTTCCCTGGCCAAGGAAGAAGATCTAATTAAGACCCCTGTTAAAGTAGCACAGTGTTGGCTGAAACCTTCGTTTGTACCCTTGCCAGCAGAGAATGATCGACATTAATAATAACCCATACAGTAGCTGGTCCCAACAGTCAAAGCAAAGCAAGGGCTGATGCAAAGCCAGCAGCAGCATTTTAAAGCAGACAGGGAAAGAAAATGGGCCCTCATACCTGGCAGCAATAAGAATCCCTTCACTGATGGATAGGAATAAATATAAAGGCTGATAGCACAGTAATAAAACAATGATGATAACCCAAAATTATTTATTACAAGGCAAGAATGCTGCTGCTTGCTCAGGCTCTGCCGTAAATGGAAGCTGACATCAATGGATGACTCTCGGCGAGAAAACATGGCCCATTTTAATTTGGGATGTGTCATCTCATTTTTTAAGGTGAAAGCCATTATCAGAGGTGACAATGATCTATAGTGAATGAAAAGAAACAATAAATCCCCATACTTAACCCCTCAGTCTCGTACATTTGCTACAGATAGCAACTTCCTTACAAACACCAAAACATCTCAGGAAGTTGAAAAACACCAACTACAGCTTCTTGGAAATCAAGAATCTTATTATGTGGCTGCACAGGGCCTCTCTTGAGAAATTCTTCTTTCCCATGCAAACTATGAAAACAGCAAGATAAAGGTTGGACATCTGCTGTTTTATCTGATCTGTTTTGATTCAAGACAGAGTGTGTTTTGGAACTGGGTGTTGTAGGACTTCAGCCAATCACCCTGGGGGATGGGTGACCACTGTCCAATCACCTAATGGGTTCTTACCATATATAAGGGGAAAATAAAACAATAAATTGCTTCTGCTGCTTCTCACTGCAGTGGGTCATGTGCTCCGTTCTGGGTAAAACAGCAACATTATTGGGTTTATTAAAGAAGAAATGACACTGATACAGTATGTTCTTTGATGACAATATAAGCCAATATTATTCAGAGAATGACTACCACTGAAAAATAGGGCACTCCATCAGGAAAAAAAATGAAAGAGCACAGCATAAAAACACGGAATAAAGTAAAATTCTGATGAATTGTGTTCAATAACTTCTAGAGAGTCTAGTCAGCAAGGGAAACATTTCTTCTCACTGTTACCTGCCTTAATATAGCTAAACCTGTATTGACATATTTAAGAGAGATAATGTGCAAAAGAAGCCTTATGGCACATCCCATGTAAGTTCTATGGCCTCCAGTAAAATGTTACCATAGAAACACCTTTGCCACAAGGAAGGTGCACTTTTGTAAAGGGCCTGGGGGTAAACTTTTAGATTCCCATGGCAACTGTTGTGTCTAAAGGCTAAAGTACCGTGTGTCAGTGTCTTTTGGAGCAGCATGCAAGAGAAAGAAGAAAAAAAGCCACCCAGTATTTTCTTCACTGGAACTGGTAATCATTCAAGGCACCTTGCTGAAGGTGGAATAGCTACAAGACAGTATTTTGAGTTACAAACTATGTGTGAGTGGGATAACAAAGCTGAAAAAAAATAATGGAGAATGGTAACATTAATTGTAAAGTGGCAGTGAATATTCTGATATGCTCTCAGTGAGTAAAACCTCTTGAGGATTTATGTTTTTTAAAGTTAGGAGAGGGACTCAAAATTCCCTAGATATGCTTAATGCAAAGAGAACTACAGTCAAAAAAAACCCCAATCCTTTTTGTCCATCAGATTTTATACTATCTAAGTCAAGAAATTCTTTTATTTTCTGTCACAGATTCAATCACCACCACTTGTTAGGAACAGATCTTACCTGGAGAAGACACTCTTTAACAAATGTCAAGAGTACAACTATGCTGTAGAAGGGCTACACATTTCTCATACTTCACCAGCTTTCCTATCAACTAATCTAGAGCAGCTTGTGGAAATCCTAACAAACAGCAAACTTTTTTTTATCAAAGCAGACTGTCAGACAGCTCCTAGTACAGTATTTTTGAAATATTAATATTTCATGTTCTGCTAAATATGTCTTCCCATGGGACTAATTTAATTCTTTTTAGATTTTTTCCCCTCAGTTAACTACATATCTGGAGTATTTTTAAAAATTATTTAACTGTTTAAATTGTTCTACGTATTCTCTTGTTAAAAAGTATACTGAACAAGGAAGGGTATTTACTTCAGTAATGTGCATATAATGCTCCATGATCCATTATAGTAGATCAAACTGTGAATCTTGGAGCAAAAAATACAAATGAAGGAAAAGGATGCACTTTTTTGGTTGGTTTGGTGGGTTTTTTTGTGTTTTTTCTTGGTTTCTTTTAAAATTTTTTTCCTCTTTTGAATATCTTTAAATATGATTGAATGTTTTAGTATTGTATATTTAAATGTTTTGACTGTGCTTTTAAAGGGAATGGAATTCTTACCTATCATCTGGATAGAATAATAAGTCTCATATAAGTTTCTGCTTTTTTTTTTTTCTGAAAGCAGAGGTAGAAAGAACATTTTGCCTATTCTAAACCGTTGAAATTAGATAGGCATCCAGTATGACCAGAACTCAATGCCAGTCCCAGGAGTAGTGGACTCCTGCCCAGCTGGGAAGATAGTGAATGCTGGAGGCAAGGAAGAACTAGTGGAGAAGCTGGGAGAGCAGCGACAGGAAGACAGGGATTGTGGGGATGTAAAAAGTGCCATTTATTGAACAACTTTTATTTTTCTTCTCTTCCATTTATGTGCTGAGTGCAGAAGTGTGCACTAAAAATAGGGAAGTCAAGTAGCAAATTGATAGAATTGAAACATTCTTTACCCAAGAAACAGTCCTGGTCTTTAAGTGAGCAAGAGTAACTTTCATAAAGCATTACATGCCCTCAGAAATGTTTTAGATATACAGATTGAAAGTAGTGAACAGTGGTCAGTAGTACCTACTGGCTGCAGTTTTTCTCTCTAGTGGTACCAGTTCCATTCATTTGTTTGTGTCAACCAAAGTTGCAGCTAACTAGCTCAGTTGTGAAAATCCTAGACCAGAGACAGACAGGCAGATTTTTTTTTTTTTTAAATTCCAGCTAAACTTCTTAGAGGATAGAGGATACTGCTTTTGACCTGAGAATCACAGTATGCAAAGGAAAAATGCACACGTAAGGATTCCAGATGCATAAGCTGTCAATATATGCTAACTCTGTGGGCCCACTATAATTGTTAATATAGGTAATGTTGGAAATGAAATTTGTTTTAAAAATAAGTCTCCCATCTGTAAAATTATGGAGGTTTCAGGGAATAAAGAAAGTCAAATTACTAAATACAACATTTTCCTGCTGCAATTCTCAATATTTATTCTTGCAGACTTAGTTTAAAAATTTGGGAAAATGGACCATGCTGGGAAATAAATGTTTCTTCTACTGAAGCCCAAAAACTTCAGAAAACTAGGATATGGGTATAATTAACAGTACAGGAACACACAGGGTTTTGACATCTTGTCCTTTCTGAAGCACAGTAAGGGTCAAGTACTTTAACAAATGTTTAAGTCAAAAAATGTATGTATTTTCTGATATTGAGTGAGAAATGCAATAATGCACGTTGTCTGTAAGGTAAAGCTCTCAGTTTCTTGTCCTGAACCCTAAGATATGAGTGTCTAGGAGACTGATAGAAAACTGCTTGTGATGCTGAACTAGTATCTGTTAAAACTCTGATAGTAACTGAATTATTACCTTTCTGTGAACTGTCTAGGGACTCTGTTATTCTCATTCTCATGAACCCAATTTGATCTGGTAAAACCACTGACCTTTTTTTTTGCTCAGATGTGGGCACTTGTAATAATTAGATGTCTGTTTTCTAAGGTCTTTGAAAGGATCTTTAATGAGAACTTAGAAAGCAACCAGCATTATATCTGGTAACTGTCAAAGTCATTAGAGTTCCTTGAGAGCAAATACTTGGAAATTCTCAGAAAAAGAACAGTGGGCTTTTTTTCTTTATCTAAACTGAAACTAGGAATGTTTTTTTTAGAATAGCCAAACCTGGGTTGAGGATAAAAAAAAATTAAGAAAAAGTTGAAAGGTGTCCTCAGCTCAAAGATTCTGTCACTGTACACAGATGTTATCATTATCAACATGTTTATGCATTTTCTGTCAGAATCCAAACATGCATTGCAGATAGGGAAAAAAACAACCCCAAGACGACAGAAAGGCCTTGCTTTGAATCAGCCTATATTATGGCAAAATTCAAGACATAGTAGTAACTCAGAGAAACTAACACAAAAGGGCAAGCTTCCTTTCAGGATATCATGAAACTCCAGGACATAAATACTGTTTTTTCCAAACCAGGGAGACCCAGATACTCTGAAGAAAATGTTCTTCTCGTCAGCTGGGAAGAGTCAATACTGTGCAAACTCTCCTTCTGTTACAAAGAAACACAATCCCCAAGAACCCCTCAAAGGGAAATACAAGGCAAATATTTCTGGCAAAAGTGTTTCACAGCTCTAGCCTGCACCGCCTTTTCTGCAGAGGTTAAATAGTTCTAAGAAGTCCTCTTTCCAATGTGGATTATTAAATTTTGCTTTCAGTGCTTGGAAACATAAGAACTCTCTTCAAAGGTAAAACACATACATGAAGAAATTGCATGCCACCAAAGCTAGCAACACCCTATACCAGACAAGCAATTGTGTCACAAAGTCATGTTTATAACTTTATCAAAGTTTATAATCTTAAATCTGGTTAGATTTCCTATTCTCACTGGAAAGTTAGTTCAGCAATTGTCTCAGTACTTGCAGAAATTTTCAAGGCAAGAGGTACGCACAACTGGCTGACATCTATTTGTTCTTAACAAACACAATTTCCTTGATAATTTGCAATCGTAGTCCTTATTTACAGTGATTTCAACGTAATTTTCATCCTTCTTGAAGACAGACACGTTCATGGCATTTCAGAAGGAACTCCATCAACATTTTAAATAGTTGATGCTACTCAGTACAAGGACTAGAAATACCTTATCATTTGCCTTTTGCTACTGCATGTTTTGCACAGCAAAATCTCATCAGTATTTCAGAAACATCCTATGAATGCTTAATGCATGTAAGTCTATTTTATTCTAAATGACAAGAGCTCAGAATATAGCAGAAATTATTTGCTTCTGATACGTGGCTTTGTCTCTTCTACTATTAAAATCCACCTCTTTTTATTCATTTCAGCTCTTGATATTACCCAGTTCATCCTACTTGTTATTCAACTCCTCCTCTGCATTGAGATTGACCCCATCTCTGTTTTATCAGCAAATTTCATTCGTGAGTCAAGGTCATTAAGGAGAATATTAAATAAGATTGTTCACTTGATGAACTCCTCTAATATCCTTTCTCCCTGAAATACTTCTACTTTCAAGATAACCCATCATTCTGGGAAGATAAGGAGGATACATGTAATAGACAATGGGTCAGGAATGAACTCAATTGCTTGAAGCCTCTTCCTGGAACAGCAATAAACTGAAAACTATAAGTATTACCAAGGATATTACATATTAATATTACTGTGGTACTGGTAGTACCTGACCTGTGTCTCATTCTGTAGTCCCATACATGTCCTGGCAGTTTGCTAAGCCACTACATTTTGTTATGCCAAGCCCATCCCAGGCTGGGCCTAGCGTGAGGACTGTACTGGAAGCATGGTTTGAGCACATCAGCAAAAGGGACTTCTACCAGCAAAATGTCACATGTGGGTCAGGGGCTGCTGGACGGACTTGGAGGGAATCTGGGCAGTCACTGATGAGGGGAGAGTACTCAGAAGCTGCCGAAAAAGAGCTGGTAACAGAAGACAAAAATCCTCCAGAGAAAAGTCCTCATGTCCACAATAAAATCAAGACTGTCTGGAAGACAACAGTGTTAGTGAGGAAACAGAGAGACCCCCAGACTCTTAAAACATAACCTAAATAGTTTCATAGCATCACAGAATCTGCAGTACTGTGATTCTCACTTTTCAGTACCAATGTTATGAAATGTTCAGATGACATTATGCATGCAAGTAAAATAAAGTTCTGCAATTCTTACAGCTTTGATGAAGTGGTTTTAGAGCTGTGCAACAAAACATTGCCCTCTTGTCCTTTGGTGCTGAAGGTTCACAACTATTTAGCCAGTCCATTGGAGCTGGCAGGCCAATGGGGTGAGAAATTAGACACGGTCAGCAACATTGCTTAGAAAAAAGACATTTTTAGGCTTAGTAAGATTGCAGGTGAAGCCAATCTGGCACAAATAAAGAGAAACTTGGCAGAAAAAAAGAAATTAAAAAAAGCTTAATTGAACTTTTTCAAGCATATTCCAGTTACTTTTGTGGCTGTGGGCCTATGCAGGTTGGCAGTACGGTAAAAGCAGGTGTGGAGAGGAGAGGTCCCCAGGCAGAAGGGAGGCCAAGCAGCAGCTGTGCAGGCTCATAGACCGTGCTCCAGCTTTCTGGTCTGTAGTCATACCGTGATGTGGAAAATGAAGGAGGGAAAAGAGGTGAAAGCAAAGGTAAAACGGGGAACTGAAATAGATTGATGGCATCTGAGTGACCTTGATTCAAGCACACTGCCTCATGATATACGGAACTACAAAATGACTTTTGAAGCACGTCGGTCTGTTTTATACGGATTTATTGTCAAAAATTATGGTTTGGTTGCAAATAGGTTTACAAGAGTTCACACAGAAATTTGATACAGTCAAATAAATTATTGCATTTCTATTGCTCCTCTGCTGTGGCACAGAATCCCTGAGCTGGCTTATAGTGGCTGTACAGATACATCCCAAACACAGCCAGGTTGGCAGCTTATTACAGAAAGTTGACCTACAGAATAGCCTGATGGTAAGCTTTTCCTCTGACCCAGTTTTTTGGTCAGTCTGAGGAATTTTAAATTTTGAGTTAGTTACGCTTTATGAATAGTTATAAATTGAGTTTTCGAAGCCCTTCCAAGTACCTCCAAGAAAGATAGCCATAAAATCCAGTTAAACACAATTTAATTTGTTTGAACTCAGAGCCTAACAGTATAATGGAAAAAGAACTGTGCAGTCAATAGCCAAATGAATCAAGAATTAATTTGGGATTTTCACAAAACCTAGAAGAATTAGGCAAGCCTCTTAAAATCCCTTTCTTAGAAAAATAGGTAAGACCTAGGGCTCTAAAGAATAGGCAGTTGTCAATCAGTTTCCAAGAGTAGATGTTGCAAGACAAGATATCAGAATTCAAGGTCAGGGTTTTAACTAGGTAAAATCTCTTTCATTAGCTATTTTCCGTGGATATTAATCAGTGTGAGAAAGAGTGACAGAAGTCTATAAATTATCAAAGTGTAATCTGAGAAAAGTTTCTAATGACAGCATCAAGAACTGTATCAGCATAGACAGAGTACTTGATTATATAATCCCCATGCAAATTAAGGACACCTAGTGACTAAGGATTATATCAAAGGCCTGCAAGGACGAGTTAGAAAGATATGCAATATTTCTCAATTATTTCATTGTTTTAAAAACTTTTATACTGATGCCCCTTTCTTTGGCCCTTCCTGGGTTTCTTGATAGCACTACAAAATAGATAAAACTGAAAAATAATTTGCTTAATTTCCAAAACGGTCTTGTACAAGTTTCTTAGGTTATTGTAGCTGAAAAATACTGTGTGCATAAAAAAGAACAACCCTCACCCACAAGAAAACCCCCATATCTATTTCACAGGAAGGGGTAGGTATTAGGTGCTTTTTACAAAAGGATATGAATTATCGACTGTTTTAAAGGAGGTCACATCCGTTTACAAACCAGCACACAGTTGCAGGAACCCTTTTCGCTTGCCTCACCCAGCAGTGAGAACCTGTAACCATTCAAGTAAGCAAAGTCATAACAGGGAAATCATGTCTGAATCCCATAAAGTAGAGGCAGAGAAAGAAAGGTTGGAAACTGCCTCCCTAACAGAAGCAATCAGGTTCTAAGAGAGGGAAACTAAAATGTTCTGCTACAAAAATAGTTACCAGTTCTGCAACATAACATCCAAGACATAATATTCTCTCTGTGCACTACTCTTATTTAAGTTCTTCCTGCAACTGAATTAAGCATGATTTTATTAATCAACATTTTAATTTCATATACTGAGACTTATTTTAGAGCAAACTATTTGTTCATAGTAGGCACAACTATTCAAGTTTTACAAACTTCCATTTTCATGTCTGCTATTTTTACCATCTTCATAAATGAAGTAACAAGTACATGACTGACCTCTTTATGAGAAAAATCTAACGTGTAAATTAGTAAGACATTCTAAGGTTCAGTAAGTAAAAGTGACATGAAATTCTCCTTTGCTTTTTAAGCTAATTATCTAATTGATGCATTTGCTTCATTAAGCTTTAGGTTTTATTTCTTTTTCAAGAAGTAAAATGCTAGCTGACATGCATTTTAAAAAGATATCACTTTCAATGGCTTAAGACAAATTTTAAAGTAATGTTTCTCAGAATCTTTTAGCAAATAAGGTTTCAATTATGATTTAAAACAATGGCATATTGAACATTTTTACAGTTGCACAACTACTGTTCAGAAGAACACAAACTGCATTACACACCTTGAATATCTTGACACTAATTGTGCAAGATTTTCCTGTTGCAAGATGTATGGACTTTAAAGTGTAGTTTTACAGAATTAAAAAAATAGGCAATTCAGGTTAATATACATACACACAAAAATTACTACGCATGTTTTTGCAAAGGAGAAAAATTAGTATCAGATAAATGTAATTATTAAAGCCAGTAGAAGAAATTGAACCATGTGTGAAAGACCTATTCACTTATAACAGGTGAAAAGTCTTTTCAACACAAATTAGAGTTAATCATATCAGGATACAATGCATATTTCAATAGAATAAGGGTTACTTCCTTAATTGAGCTGTCATAGGGGATATTATTGCTTTTCCACAACATTGTTCTTTTTGTTGAACTTTATTAATAATAGTATTGAATGCAATCATTACATATAATTAAATTACGTAGCAACACCACACAGATTATTGAATCTGCTAGCTAAAAAATGGATTTAAACTTAGCAAAACACAAAGCAGAAATACTGTTTTATATAAGTTTGGAGAGGTATGTTGTCTGTTCTACATGCAATTCATTATCCACTCTGCCTGTATCATCAAAGAGCATTATGGCTACTTTTCATTGAAGTTCCTGTTTCAGAAGCAATTAGAACACAGAATAGACTGTAAAATATCTTAGATTTGTGGAGACAAAAATGCTTGTATGCAATTAATGGAATTTTCAGTCAGCCTTGAGTAACTCCTAGTAAGGTTTATCTATATCAAGACAGACAGTCTTCCAGCTACAACTGCTTTTCCCAGGTTCCATAAACAACAACATAATCACATAGGATGGAACCAGGTATCATAGCAGGTATCAAGCAGTTGGAGAGAGAACAAAGGTGGGGTAAAAGAAGTCAGAATGCAAAGGAATACTATTTTGGTAATATTACAAAGAGAAAGACAGTCTATCTGAAAGCTGCATTGACTGTTCAGCAAAACCTACAAGCAAGGAGTCAGAAACCTGTTTTAAATCTGACTCGTCTAACATCCTCTTTTAATCTATGTGTATGTGCATCTGTAGTGCAAGGGTGAAAGGCAAAGGCCTTACTTTGGTGTGCAGATCAGAGCCCATTCAGGAAGGTGAGAGTTCAATCCTCAACAGCCTTCCAGGTGCAACATGGAAGGACCCACTGCCTGGTTAAGAGATCTGTGTGCAGCCTTCTTCGGGGGATCTGTCTGACTAGTAGAAATCAGACTCCCTTATGAAGTGGTCTTACACTCTGTGGTGGTTGGACTCAGGCTGGACATCAGGTGCTTAACTTTATTCCCTATCTCCTCCCCCACAGCAATGTAGGGAGATGGGGAATGGGGGTGTGCTTGTTTTGGCTAGGGTAGAGTTAATTTTCTTCACAGTGGCTGGTGTGGAACTGTGTTCTGGATTTGTGCAGACACAGTGTTGATAATACAGAGATATTTTGATAATGATGAGCAGGGCTTCCACAGAGCCAAGGCCCTTTCTGCCTTTTGTCCTGCATGGTGGCAAGGAGAATGAGGGTTACAATCAGTTCACTACATATTATTAATGTTGCTGCTTCCTTCTCAGAAAGAGGAGTCCTTGCGCTGTTTCAGTGCGGGGTCTCTCCCACAGAAGACAGTCCTGTACAGGCTCTTCCCATAGGCTGCAGTTCTCCACACACTGCTCCAGTGTGGATCCCTTCTAAGGGGTGCAGTCCTTCAAAGAGACAGTTCCCACATGGGTCCCTCACAGTGTCACAAGTCCTGCCAGCAAACCTGCTTCAGCGTGGGCTGCTCTCTCCACGGGTCCACAGGTCCTGCCAGGAGCCTGCCCTGGTATGGGCTTCCCATGGGATTACAGCTTCTTTTCAAGCATCCACCTGCCCCAGGGTGGGGCTCCTCCATGGGCTGCAGGTGGCTATCTGCTCCACGGGCTATCTGGACCTCCGTGTGCTACAGGCTTTTTGCCTTGTTAACTCCCTGCATGATAATGAACTTCTCTATTACCTGATCACTCTAGACAGGACTGCCCACCCCAGGCTTCAAATTCCCAAGCCATTCTCCCTTGTTTGTAAGTATGTGGTCCTACAGAGGGATTTCTTTTGTTGGATAATTGATCACTTTTGTCATAAATGAACCTTTTTTTCCCTCCAATTCACCTTTTTCCCTTTGTGATGTTATCTCTGCTCAGGAAAGCTTGCAAGGCAAAACCAGCAGAATCATAAAGAATGAGAGTCAAAGGACAAGGTGAATAATAAAGCAGCAGTTGGTGGTATGGTTTCCTATTTGAGCATTCATGCAGCACTTGAAAAACCAGCATACATTAAAATGCAGTCTGGTATTTTCTTACACAAATTCATCTCCAGCTGCTCAGCAGGCTTAAAATAAATTTTCTATCCTCGCCTGTGGCAGATACCCTGGTGGTATGCTTAAATTAAGAAATAGTGCAATGGGTGATCCAGTGGTCTGCTTATTGTGGTAATTTAACAGGGCATTGTGTGATGAAGGTGTTTGTCTCATGGTTCCATGCGTCAGCAGCATCCTTTTCTTGCCCTATCTCCTGTACAAGTTTAGGAAGTTGGCTGTGAAACTCACTGGCATTCAGTCAAATTCTGCAGTGGACCAGACAGCCAAACATAGTTCAGAATTTAGTAAGGTTTGCAGTCTGCAGGTTTACACAGTGGCACCTGCCATCCTCTGTCACTGTGCTCAGCAAGCTACTTACAGTGGTCCATTCAGACTGCCATTACATTTTTCATTTTGATTCTGCACTTATAATACCTTCACTTATAATACCAGTCCAAATTATGCAATGCAATAAAACATCTTAAAAGTGGGAAACAAACAGGCGCCAAAAATCAGTTTCAGTAACCCTTGCTGTGTGGAAATTGAATGATGACACTCCCCACAGGGGTGCAGAGATTTACAACTAATCATATCAATGTTCATATCAATGATTCACCATTCAGATCCTGGACAATATGTAAATACCAGGCTCCCTATAGTGTATCTAATAATTTGCCTATGCTCACTTTCCTCCTCAAAACCATTTTATAAGATGTAGAAGTTTGGTTCAAAGCAGATTTTAAGGTTTGTGGATGAAAAGACACTAGTCCTAAACTCAAAATAACTAAGTACTACTGATGATCTCTTTGTCAAAACCATTGCAAAAGAAAGCCCTATACTACACAGCACAAAAACCTTTAAGCATTCATTAATCAATCATTTTACATTACTATATGTGATTCCCTTGTACCCATGTGAATTTAATAAGAGAAAACTTGAGACGAATTTGGGGCTTTGAAGGAATTTAGCTACATTGTGCAATGCCTCCTATACATGTCATGTTGGGAAGCTGTGGGTGCTAAGATCAGACAGAGGTTTGTAATTCAAAAGCTGTGCGTGTACAAGACATATATATTTTCTTGGTGTAGTAGGGAGAAAATAGACAGTTAACCATTAACCATTCTTCATTTGCAACTTTATATCTTTCAGACTGATATATAAGGACAGAAAGTCCAGCAGGTTTTTCCTTTTCCCTTTTTTTCCCCCTGGCATCTCAGCTGTTGATAATTTCCCCAGCTTTTTGTTCACTGTAGATAAAACAGAATTTTAGCAACTTGGCCATAGACAGAAACCAATCTCACAATCAAAAATATGTTAAAGATGCACACACACACACCTCTTAACAAGATGCAGCTGCTGCATCTCATCTACACATTAGCAACCCTGTCATGACCAGCTTGCTCACATGCAACTTCTCCTAGTTTCTTAACTTCTCCACTTCCAGAGCAGACATTTCATGCTATGTTTTCACATAGGCAAAATATTTATACATCTTTCAGGTTTTCACTGAAAGATTCACCCTCCTTCACTGACTGAGTCAGAACGAGGTTTTCACTGAAAGTATTACAGCCTTTATCCTGGCTGGCTCCATCTCACTTCTGCCTACTCACTGCTAAACACAGCCACTTCCAGGTAAGTTTGAGCAAGTGGAAACAAAGTAAACCCACGTTTGTGTGCTGTATATCACTTTTACTATGCAAATGATTGTTTAGAGAAGAATAAAAGGCTGTAAATATTTTGAGAAGTGGGCCCCCAGTGCCTCTTCAGTCTGCCAAACGGCAGCGTGTGCTTTGTAATTATGTAATATAGAGAATACCAGCTGGTTTGAATTGTTCTCAGGGGCTTTGGATGATATCGAAATGCTCAGCTCCCCCAGTGAGAGCCATAATCAAGCAAGTAATACCATAAAGTCAGACCCAATTGACATTGAGTTGTTGGCTCTTAACACACTTTAAACCAGATGTTAACGCTGTACACTGTGTTTTAAAGCTTTTTTGCCTTTTCTTTTCTTAGATAAAGCATTATTTCTCTGAAAAAATAATGTTCTTTGTATATAGACACTATCTCAGATATTGTATTTGACATTTTCTGAAGAAACAGATAGCCAGATGTTTATTTTCCACTGCTATGGCATAGAATGAAAGGGATACTTACTTTGCTGTCACAGTAGTGTTGGGAGGCAACCAGCACAGACATTGTTATGTATTCAGCATGACCATGGCTTAAAGTTAAGTCTTAGGAGCAAACTTATAAATTCCTACTGTGGCACTTACTGAGAAGAAGCGGTAGCTGCTTTTTGTTAACGTGTAAAAATAAGTGAGCATCTCCATTAAAAAGTTTTTGCAATGGGTTCTCCACTGCTTGACAAAGCAATAGGCACCTAGAATTTTTCCAGAACTTGTGGTCTTGAGATCTTTAAAAAAATGTAGTATAAAACTATATTATATCCATTTTGTGCAATCTAGTATAGAAGCTGAGAAAGGTCTCAAGCTGTTGGTACAACTCCTCCCCTCCTGAAACATCAGAATTAAACCACTCTCCATAGAGATTATGTCTTCCTTCGTAATTTTCTTAATATTTTTTAACATCCATGCTGAGACAACTTTCAGTTGTTATGACAGGGCAAAGAGCTCCTTCCCTTTCCACACAACACACTCCCAGGTCAAAGATTCTGTAAGTCAAAGAATGAATTGTGAACCACTCACCATGTTTTCTATGCCCGTGACAGTGGAGCTGAACATAACTATTTAGGCTGCTCTTCTTTCTGCTTGTAGTCGCAAGTTAAAAAAAACCACATCTCACCTCCTGCAGCACCTCCTGCAGCTGTCTAATGCAATAATAGGATTGTCCTAACAGCAAACTGCACTTTGCAGTATGGACTGGAGGCCCAGCAATCATCTGGGTGACCCAGCTCACTGCCTGGGTGGTAAACAGCCAATCCTCCTACACAACCAAGGAATACTTTACACAATACCCGTGCAAATCTTATTCACAATTTATAATGTTCTCACAGTATTAGCCAAAAATCTGCCAAATCTGAAGGACCCAAGAATAGCTGCCAGGTGTTACACATATCATGCGACCAGTCAAAGTTCCTTCTCATCCTTACTCTCCTCCTTTTAGGCTTAGCAGTTTCCCTCTCTGATCCCTTGACAGCCATTCTGCTGGTTTGGAGGTGCTTTGCATGCTGCTGTCTGATCCGACATGTGGGAAACAAGAGTGCTGTGAGATTACATGTGCTGTTAAACAAAGCTACTGCTCAAGGGATAGAGGTCAATAACGGCTTGGTTCAAAAAGAAATGAAAGAAATGCAAAAATGTCCTAACCCCCTGCTGTATATTATAATATCCCAAGGTGAATAATTTCCTCCCTGAGACACTAGTACAGCATAGTTTTTGTAGAAACGTGTAGCAATTTTTCACCAAAAATTCATATAATACACTTTTATCCTCTTGAATAAGCACTAAAAACTCATTTATGTATTATCAGTAGCCTCCTTCCAGACAGCCATGTTAAAACAGCAAGCAGACAAGCCCCTAGGTAATAGGAATAAACACAACCAATTATGTTATCAATTATTCAGATGGATAACTACTTTAAAGAAGACAACACAGCTGCTTTAATAATTAATAATATTTAAGACACTAGCAAACTACATTGTCACTTAAGATTTTTATGGTCTGCTGGACAAAATGTTTTTGAAGAACACATAAAAATACAGGAGCATTTGGGAGACTACCTTTTGGGTTATAGAAAGATTGTATCAGTATTTCAGATTAGATTTTAAAACTGCTTTTCACAATAATCTTCTATCCTAAATGACATGTTCTAAAAAAATACATGGTAGACTTGTACTTCAATAGTGAATACTTTGTTTTCTATTGGGCCTATCTTTATGAGGTTCTTATTTCCTTATCAGTTTCATTATTTTCAGTATATAAAAAACTGACTTTCAATCCTTCTTTTCCCAATGGGAGTCCCTATTAAAATGGAAATTTGTTGGGAATGGGTGCTGAGATAAACACCTTTCTTGGAGTTAGTTGGAATTTTAAGGAAATAAGAACAACAAGATGTCCAATCAGCTCTTGTATGCATAAAGAAAGTTCCTTTAGAGGAACATAACAAAACTGTATGCAATTGCATTTTTGTGCCTAAGATACCCACTCTACTCTTCTTACATGTTATGTTAGTTTTTGCTTGTTTCATTTATCCAACACAGAGGACAGAAATAGAGATTTTTGCCCTAATGAGCACTCTGAAATTTCTTCACAGGAGTGCCTAAAGTTAGACAAAAGCTATAGTTTGATATCCAAGAGATTTGGCTTTTTGGCATGAATAACCAAGGCTTGCAAGGCATTCATCACCTGATAAAATAAGAGAAGGTAGATTTTATTCCATGTCTCTTAAAGAATGAAAGCACCTCTAATTTAGTAGGACAATTCTTGTATAATTTAAGATTAATATCATTACTAGAGACATGGGCCTTTTCAAGCCCAAGATCCTGTGGCAGGCTCCATACACATAGTTTCAAGAATTAACCTGGAGCTGATTATCATATATAGGCTATAGTTTTATTGCTTACATTTTTTCCTCTGAAAGGCAGTTATTCCCCAGGTTTCTTTCCCAGAATCTTCTCCTGCAACCATGCTTCACTGATTGCTTATGATTCAAGGACATGACTGTGCAGGAAATTCGTCACAGCAGGCTGGAGGGGTGTTCCATTTACGTTCAAAAAACCAAAGACTCCACAGTAATATCTTTTCAGCCTTGCCCCTGCACAGTAACTACACAGCAAGCAGCTTCTCAGAAAGTAGCAACACCTGACTTCCAGAGTGAGCAAAAAGCAACATGACTTTTCATTCATGATGTGATGCCCAGCCTACTGATACGGGCATATTTAGAAAAGGACTTGCAAATGGAAGCAATTTAACTACACTGAAATTTAAGGTTACAAAAGCTTCTTTCAAAAGATACACACAATTTCTATGTCAGACCTCAACTATCTGCAAGAGGACTGTGATTTCTTTGGCTAAGCCGATAAATATGGCTGTTTTGCCAAAATTTATTTTGTTTTACATTAATTGTTGATACCAAAAAAAATCCTTGCATTTGTGATTTTGTTTTGGAGCTGCTTCTTTCATAATTTTTTGGAAGGCATTTAATATTCTATGCAAAGAACAGAATATTAAATATGTCACTGCTTTGGTAAACCTAAAAATAAGCAATGTTCTTTATTCCAGCACAACTACAGAGGGACTGAACTGGAACAAATAATAGGTTTCAACTAGATGACGTTTCTCCTTTTTTATCACCACTTCCCCAAGGGCTATATGCCAAGTTGGAGAATGATAAAGTAAGGGGAAATTATTTAGTAGGATGGATGTTATCAGAAACATGGGAATGAGATCTAAGATCAACCAGAATAAAATAATAAATGGCAGGTATACAGCCATTATGTAAAAGGCTTTTAAATATAGTAACATGAGAATACTTAGCAGTAGTAAAAACTTCAATTATAAATGGAAATGATAAAACTTCATGCCATGTCAATGAGGTTCAAATATTCAAGTAATACTTGTACTTACAAAAAGCAGAATGTGGTACTCATCACATGAGAATGTTGAAAGATTTTTTCACTGTGTGAGTAAATTAAGGGCATAAATACCCAATACGGGCTAGAGATAAGCATTACTTAACCTGCTTCTTTTTTATAGTGACCTCTCAAAACTCTATGGAGATGAGTGGAGAGATATTTCAACCACTATTACCTGTTCTTATATAAACCCCTTTATGTTCAGGATACTTAAGAGATTTGGAGGCAGTCTAACATTTCATTATGCAACAAAGGCAAACAAAGAAGTATGAACATTGTGCATGATAAAAGAAAAGATTGCCAAAGATTTGATTCCTAGAGGATGGGAATACAATTAAACACTACCGTTATGGTTCCATAATTAATGTCTTGGCAGCCATATCTAGTTCTACTATTTTAGGAGGTTATAAATTGGTAACTACAAACCTGGGATATTCTTAGAATTTTGTATTGATTCAGTTAGAACGATATTAACTACAAAGTAGAAAATAGTGCAACACCAGACAATATCAGTAAAGAATACGTTTGGCATACTAAGCAAACTAAAATTATCTAATAATATATAATAATTATCAAAATGCTGAAAGTGTAGTTTTGTAATGCTGACTACTAGACAGAATCCCATTAAATATTTTAAAAACACACGAAGGAGTAAATAAAACATCCAACAAACAACATTGCTGATTTTTCAAAATACACGAAGAATGCTTGGAAACTCAGATATGGAAAAGGATGTAATGCAGAGATACCAATTACTGGGCAAGTAAGCACATCTAGGAACCCAGAATATGAGCCACACTTACAGAACAGAAGGTTCGAACTCTGGAAAATGATGAGGCTGAAGAAGGTTCAGAGAGAACATAAACTCACAGGTTGATGTTGTGCTAAGAAGTACTAATGAGATTCTTGGGCATGAGCAAGAAGTATTAAGCAGAAATAATTACTTCACCACACTGCTAAATTGATGTAAGAGCATTTCATATGTATTTGGCATGCATAACCCAAAAACTATTTTCAGAAACTGAAGAAATTCCAGAGACAATTTAAAAAAATAATTTGGTTTTGATATCTCTGCATAAAATATTCAGAATAGATCCATATGTGCCATACATCCAGAAAGTGGTACATATGGATTTCAAGATGATCAGATAAGCAGCTTTTTGATTTTTCCTTATCCTCTCCCAGTGCCTCTATCCCATCCCATGCCTGAAAGGTGCTATTGCCTCATACAGCAGTTCTGCAGGTAGGAGTCATCCCAAAAATAATGGGGTACACCCTCCTCACCCCACGTGTTTTTCTGACCCCCTGTATGCAAAGGGAAAACACAGACTGGACTCCTCAGCTGGGAACAACCCTGGGTCAGGTTGCAACGGCCAGTGCTAGCCCCTGAAAAAAGAAAAAATAGCTGGAGCCAGACAGTTCTGATGGGAAACTGGCATGATACTTTAACTGTGGGAATGCACAAGTACCAACCACGCTGAGTTCAGTGTTTGGCAATTTGCTCTTCCTCTTTGTGCCCATTGAATGGCCTCTCAGTCTACAAGCAGTAATGAGGGGGACTTGGGAGTGTGTCCTTGTGTGTTTGCAGGTCCCATCCACATTTGCTTTTCATGATGAGGCAATTCAGTATCAGCTGCTCTGGAGAAACACCAATGTTTGTCTGACCCTGTTCATCTAAAGGACCAAGTTCAGGTAAATATCTTAACAAGGGAAAGATCTATTTGAAAATTAGTAATGTTTAAGTAGCTATCTTTTCAAATTTTTTTTCTGAGATAAGATGACATAGATTAATATGAAAGATTTTAAAAGATTAAGGGAAAACATATTTAGGTATTTCTGTAATTATTGTAAGTCATTCAGCATTTGCCTTACAGAATCCTTGGAAATATAACAGTAAGTTTCCAGCACCATCACTTATCTGACAAGTCAAGAACACTTCCCATGTGACTGTTGCACTTTGGACACGAAAGAAAGACGCAGACACGCGTTAAAGAGAGAGAGCCAAACTGCGGGCCAAACCTGGGGATCGAGATCCTGAACTTTATTTTATACCCTCCTAGAGACCATCGTGGATTGGAGGGAGAAATTACCACCCCTCCATCACACTGTCAAAGGAAATATCCATCAAACATCTCCACCCAGGAGAAAGGAATGCAAACAATAGAACACAGTTAGAAAAACCTGGCTATGTTTACAGTGAATGCGTGAGAAACTGTTACAGAAAAATGAAAACATAGAAGAACTGCAAAACTCAGGGCAACAATGTGCTTGCAGATTGTGTGAACTATGAGCTATCATGACCACAAAAGCCAAGGATATTCCCCTTCAGAAACAGAATACTTACATACCTATTCTTAAGTCATATACAGACAATGTAATATAAAAGATAATTGCCATATTTGAGCTGTGATAGGAATTTTTTCCTCTCTACACTTGTCCCTCCATTAGTAAATGCCTTTAAACTGACCCAACTGCAAATGCCACAAAAGTTTAAAGACATGTAAAGATTTACCCATTAGAAGGATTGCTTTCAGTCAGCACCATTAGCACTGGAAGAAATAAGCCTAATGAGGGATTTAGATATATTTTCAGAAAAAAAGATGCAAGTATTTAAAAGTTTTTAACTGAATAGACAGTGAATGAGGCTTCTGTTGTTTGCAGTCTTATTAAAAGTTGCAAACCACTGCATTTTTATGAAAAAAACTAAATGTAGATTGGTTGGTACGGAATGGACTCTAACTGTTTATAAATCAAATTAAATTCTGAGTTAGCATGCATTTTAAAGTCTGTCTTCCACTTTAATCTGTTTTTTCTTTTGTACACAGAAAGCTTGGTGAAAGTTGGAGGAATTGAAAGAAACCAGTACAATACATCAATTCATCTCAGAGTCCTGTATGTGATAACTTTTCCTCTCACCCCAGCTCAGAGATCATACTGCTCACGAAGCAGGATTTTAAGGACTTTGACAGCTGATATTTTAGATGTTAGGCAGCTAATGTCTTTTGAGCACCTGGCTGAGAAGTTTAATCTCTTGACCATTTTTATGTGTACCTGTCCTATAGATGCAGCATTCAGGTTGTGCACTGTTGGAAGTAATACCAGAACACTTCTGTGGCAATTCTTTGTTGCAAAGGCTTTATTTGTTAATGCTCACATAGGTTGTTTTGCTTCAAGTTATAAGTGAGGTTAGCCAGTATCCAAAGAACTCATCAAAGAACAGTAAGAAATGGTTCAAATAAATCTTGTGGCCCACAAACTGATTCTGTGTCTGGGCACTTCCTGCAGCACATACAGCCTCAACCTTTCAGAAGTGCAATTCTACTCATCCGAAGGCCCTAAAAAGGCAGCTATGCTTTCACGAGAGAACAGGAATGCCCTTTTATGCCAGAAATACACCATATGAAAGCCACAAAAGAGAATGAGGAATATAGGTCTCGCTTTTATAGGACTGCTGTTAAAAAAACCTCATTTTCCATAGCTTGCATTCTGTGTGACTGAGAAGAAAACCCAAAAAGAGAGTCTGATGGACAAAAAGAGCTAGCAAAGGGATTCTTAAAAGATAGAATATCTTTCAAGGGAGGAGAAAATATAAGTGCCCTTACAGCTGTGGAGAAGAATACAAGGATTAGAAAAGAAGAAACCCAGTGAGATGAGGCCAAGGGTTAGAGATGTAATACAAGGAAGCAAAGCAGTCAGGTCATTTTTACAACAGGAGAGATCTTGAGCAGTTAAAATACACCAATATACATATGAGAGGCAAAGAGAGGTGTATATATATATCGGGTAGTCACAAGATATGGAAAGAAGAAAGATGTCAGAGCTTGCAAGGAGAGAATAAAGAAAGGGTACACCTTTTAGAAGGCAGAAGGGAAGGGATATTTTGAAGTGGAAAGTATTTAGGGATGGTATGAAGAATGATTTAGAGGAAAAATATCAGGAGGCTTCAGGCAAAAGGAGAATAGAATTTTAGCTTCAAGAGGAATGAAACACATGCTTAGTAGAAGGTTTTGGGGTTTTTTTAAAGCAGCTTCAGAGTGAAATGGTTAATAAAGAGAAAGGACAATTGACAGAAAAATTTTATGGAAAATATTGGTAGTTTAAGGAAGACAGTTCAAGAAATTGCTACTGGATGGGATTTTTCCACTTCAAAAGGCAGACTATCTACTCAAGAGCCCCAGATAGACGGGACTGGGATGAAGCATTCGAGTGGGCCTCAAGAAACATCAGAAGTTAAACCAGAGATGAAGTAAGTGGAGAGAAGTAACTGAGTGTTGTCAACCAGAGATACAAACGCTACCTGCATCCATGACAAATGGCAGAACCAACATTAACCAATATAAGTCTACTAATTAAGCAAATAACCAATCAGGGCAACATATACAGAAACAATATTCAACAGTACTTAGCTACATATTTTCTCAGGATGAACAACCATGAATTTCATTGACTTCCAGAGGTCTTTAGCATTCCCACCTGCTATATTCTATTTTTTCATAAGCTGTACACCTGCGGGATAAAGGATATACTAACAGCCCTGAAGTATGTATGCCTCTCTCCAAATACTTATCTGAAATTGATTACTGAAGTATATATTTACTGCCTGTCTAAGCTGCAACTTAAATTACTGAAGGACTCAAAACAGAAGATGATAACAAGCAACATTACACAACAAGCACTTACTATTGTTTTAAGACCTGACAGAGAGTAGATAGGCACTGTGATATTGATATTAAAAGACGAGTTATTATTTCCATTGAGTTAACAGGAAATGACCTAACACAATAAAAGGAAGAAAAAGTTCTAAGTTTTTTCCTCTTCTGAGTTTGCACTTGTAAAGCTGTCACATCTTGTCACGGTCAGAAGGAAAAAGCCTCACAAACTCTCTGGAAGAATTTCTTTCCAATGTGCAATGCTCAAATACACATAAACTATGTTTAGAAGTACTCATTTTGGCAGAGATCCGAAAAGTTACATCTCGCTCAAGCCTATGAATCAGAAACCGCGATTGCACTATTCCTGATAAGTCAGGCGGCTTCAGGGATTCTCTAAGAGGGAGCTGTTATTGCACTTTGCTCACATGTATCCATCAACCTCAATCATCTTGGCTGGTGTATTTCTCATATTTTCAGCTCTTTCATTTCACTTTATCCTGTCTCAGCTTTTAGGTCCAAGAGCTCAAAAATGCAATTTCTCCCTTTCACCACTTCAGAAGCATCCTGTTTGTTCAGTTGACCTCATTACCCGTGAGAGATCCAACTTCAGAGGTTTAGGCTTCTTTCTCATGCAGGACAGCACAGTACCTGTGGGATTTGTCCTTTGTATCTACAAGAGACTGAAAGCAGTACCAGTGAAGCAACATATCACAGGTTTGTCAGTATTATTATACGGCTGCTTGTGAAAGGTGCTGACAGCATAGTTCAGAAGCTCTCCATGCCAGCCACAGAAAGTGATCGTGTTTTCATCTGCTAGTATTAATACAGGCCATGTTTTGGGACCATCAGAGAGAGAACTATCCTTGAAATAATTTCTAGGGCAATTTTAGCTCCTTAGCTTTAACACATAAGAACTTTTGTTCTGCCATAAGAAGTACCACTACTTTTGAAAACCAACTTCTTTTTAAATGTTCCAAAGCCTGCCTTCCACTAGTTTCAGTTCAGCTTCCTCTTACTTACATAGGAAGATGTGTTCACCCTGGCTAGGCCACTCTTAATCCTCCCAAATATGAACAGTGAGCTCAAGGTCTTAATTTTCTGTGTGAAGTTCCAACTTTTATCTACCTGTATCTGTTTACATTGCATTTCGTTTGCCATTTCACTGCTCAGTCACAGATTCTTGTAAGTTCATCTTATTGTTTGCTGATGAACCTTGTGGTTACTATGCTGAGTTAACCTTAATATCATGAACAGACTTGGTCATATCTATATTCATTCTTGTTATTTCTATTTCTTTGCTTCTGTCTTTTATACACTACCTCACTACTAAAGGAACTGTTTGGGCAGCAACCCTTTAGTCAATTTCCTTTAAACTTTCAGGGAAGTCATCTTTCTGAAAGCCACCTGGAAATTCTGACAATCTCCTTTACCCAAGTACTTGCTAACAACTTTGAAAAATTCCAGTGGCTTTATGAGTCAAGCATTCCATTTAAATAACTATCATGAGTTTTCATTATAATTATCCATGTGCCCATTAATTCTATCAACTAATGATGTGTCTAAAGGATTTAGAACTGTTGCTCTACTTTCTCTCAGCTACCCTTAACTGCTTATGTACTTCATCAACTTAAAATTGAAAGCACTATCCTTCACAATTATGCAAAGACAGAAATTTTCTGATTTGGTTATTACCAGAAACTATTTTGTATGCTGGTGTGTCTCTTTCACCACTGGCAAAAGTAATTAAAAAAACTGCAAACCTTAACCAAAATCCTGCCCAAGAATTCCTGCTTAAATTTAATAGATATGATTTCCTGTTGTTTCCAGATTTTGGCATAATTCATTTCACATTTATTTATAATTAAAAATACCTAGATTTCTATTAGAGAGCTGGTTAGTTGTGAATTTCCATCATCTTAAAGGTCTCAGATGAAAGACTGTAATGGATTTAACAGCACTGAATATCTCTGATGTAGATACGTGTCGCCCCTGTCAGTGCTCTTTGATAAAAACATCTAAACAATTGTGTTCTCCCATTTCACCAGAAACTGAATTGGTCAGATGGACTAGATGATCATTTCAGGTCCCTTCCAACTGAAATATTCTATGGTATTCAACCACTGCTACTATGATTTATTTCTAAGAAACACACATTTAAATTATGTACAGAAAACATGCATTAGGTACAATGTGATGCTCTCTACAAAAGTTCATGCTAGGTTAGGTTACTCTAAAAAATATCACTGTTGATAATATATCCTTATAAATGAACAAATGATATTTAATATACCAAAAATAGTCTGTACAATCTCATTTTACTCCAGTTACAAAAGCTGTCTATAACAAAGGTACAATAAACAGCCTGTGAACAAAACACAAACATATTTTCTTCCAGCCTTGATTTGAGGTGGGCTCTCTATGTTTCACCAAGCAGAGAAAGATGGTTTTCTTTCTTGCATCAGACACAAGCAAGGAGAAGATTTTGTATATGTCTCATGACAACATTTCATCTTAATACAATCTGGTCACAGCAGCTACTGCAGAAAATTGCTTGCGGTTTGCTGGCACCATGGGACACCATCATTACTGACAAGATTGAGAAACCCATCAAAGGCAATTCAGGACTCAATCTAACTGTGGCATCCCCGTGCTGCGCTTTTTTATTAGGGCTATTTTCTTGCATCTCTTTAATTCTTATTCATGTCCGATGGTCCTTGACTCTCAAATGCAATAAAGGCTTCAGCTCAACTGAATTCAATCTCAGAAATCATCAAAAACTAAGATTTATGCTATAGTTTTTGGAAAACCTTATGACAGCTGCCAATTCAGGTGAGGAGATGTAATCTCTTCTTCAACAACATTACAAAGATACTCACCTGACTCCTTCACAAAGGAAATGCAGAAAGCAGTCTATTCGATATCATGTGATGACAGAAGTCACTTTCTCTGTGGATGTTTAGCAAAAACCAGTTACCACCTGTGTCAGCAACTTTATGTAATAGGTTTGAAAGTAATCTATCGTATGGTAGTTTTTTACAGAAAGAGAAAAAAATTCTCCTTTCAGTCTCATGGTCACTTGCTCTGAATCAGACTAAAGCCATCCCTGCTTTTAAAATTGCGTACAGAAATATTCTTTTGAAAACATATGACTTGCTGAGCTTGCAAATGTCACACAATGGAAATGTCACACAGTAGAAGACAAGAACCAAAAATCATAGGTCTATATTTGGCTTTCTTTTTTGCAGATGGTATACCTCTGCCTGCAAGGGGGAGAGAGACACTAAAATTCTAGTAATGTTACAAAAATACATCCCCTTCAGGAGCATGGTATAAGACACAGAGATTCTTCTGTCTTCAGCTGAAGTCGATGCACTTGTCATCGTATTGCACCAGTTCTATGGTCTTCATCTCTAACACAAATCTACCGTTTCATACCAGTCTACTATTCCATACAGCAGCAAAAATCTATGGCTAGTTTTTCCCAAAACAGAGTTAATCAAATGTGTAATCAGGATTTAATTTGGGAAAGGAAAAATAAAAAGGAAAAAATTCAGTGATTCTTCGAATTTCCTGTTTTCTTATACTAATTTCCAGTGCCTATTTGAAATTTCTCTCAAAAAACCTACATCCCAGTCTCCAATTGACAAGTGGTAAGATATTCTAGCTTTTGATTTTCATCAGTTATTAAAAAACAATCTCTTTATACACTCAAAATACCTTGTTTCCAAATTTAGAAGATTCCCAATTTCTAAATACCCAGTTTGGAGAGTTTAACTCAGGGAGTGTGTGTGGGGGGAGGGGGGGGGCCGAAGTGTGGGGGTACGATTTGTTTTNGTTTGGAGAGTTTAACTCAGGGAGTGTGTGTGGGGGGAGGGGGGGGGCCGAAGTGTGGGGGTACGTTTTGTTTTGTTTTTTAATGTCTTATAGTAAGACATAGAAAAGAGTATGCTGGAGGGTGCAGGAGGGTGCTGAAGATAGATCATTAGTTTTTTTTAAGGTATTTAAAAAAAAATATGTGGCTCATCTTTTGTAGCCTAAGGCTCGTTCCATTTCAAGTGAAGTCATCATGGACTAGTTTCATTATGGACATCAAATTACGCTATCATGTCATTAAACAAGCAAAGTGCATTAGGTCAGTACTAAGAATTCCTCTCTCTTTCATCATTACATTACACAGATCCAAAAAGAGCTATCAGATCATGATCCAAAGCCAGGATTGGCAGAAACACTAGCAACCCAGTAATACACAGCCAAACTTTCCTCTGGGAAAGGGATACTGTGCAAATGGAAAAACATATCTCTGTGCTGAACTGCATGTTCAAATGACTCTCAAACAAAGCAGGTGGCAAGACTCATTCATTCTTTATGTAAGTAAAATAAACATAAAAATACAACAAATAAAAACATATCTGAGACTTAATTACAGTCAGGAAGTAGAGTAAGTAGATAAATAGTTTAAAAAGTCCAGAGGTTTTTTGGTCCAAATTAATTTCCTTATATGATTTTTTTTCCTAATACCCATCTGGTTTTAATCTTTAGACCATGAACTGTTCTTTTGCCTCTTTATATTCTCCACTAAGACCGTTCCTCCATTGAAATCTATAAGCGATACAGTAGGATAACTTTTACTAATAGTACACCTGGGTTGTGTTTTATTTTCCTTCTGGTACTTCTTGCTGTCAATCTTTCATTAACTTTTGGGATGTGTTAACAATATTCATGTGTTTACCTTTTGTAAAAAAAAAAATATCCTGGGCAAAGATAAATTCACTTTTGTTTACAGATTCCTTCTTATGAGGTACAGTTAAACTTGCACTGAACAGTACTTACAGTGAAATTGTGAAAAACACAATGTATAAATATTACTATTTATAATGATTGTTGAGGCCTCAGATTTGAGTGTAAACTAATATAAAACTGCCAGATTTACACATACATGCGTATGTGAACACACACATTTTTCACTGTTTTATGTAAAACATCTTAAAGATATAAAAGTATATTCAGAAGACTAGGTTAATGTTGAATGAAATCACGAAGTTCTAATTTATCCCTGTAATTGTTCTCTCTGAATTTATTCCATTCCACAGATGCTACCTTCTTTTTTACCTGAAATCTGATTTTGAATAAGATTTCGTTTCAATAAGGCTTACACTGTGAAGGATCAGTGCTGTATTGAGTAGAGAACAAGTCTTAATGCTAATCCTGGAGAAAACAGTGTGGGTAAGTTCCACACTCTTTACCTGCTTCTTCTTTCAGGTTCCCACAAGACAATGGCTCCATTTTTTCTGTCATCCAACTTGATCAGCTGTGCCAATCACTCTGTCCTAAGAGTACAGTATTTACACTCCAGAGAATTTTATTCAGCACAGAATAGTAAAGTGTTGAGTCTTTTATACCATACACAATAGAAGAAGCACAATGAAATAAGGTACCATTCTGTGGTCAAAGGAACGGGATCTCATAGTTACAAACAATAGTCTAAAAAAAAAGTAATTCTAAGAGTTACTAGGAAGATCACATGTTCATAAGGGATATTTTTCAGATGAATAAAAACTGCAAACTGTGATTAAAAATAGACAAGCTCCGTTACTATTCAATCTAGATTCTATAGGTCTTCAGCAATACACCTAGCAATAATACCAGAAAGGAAAAGAAATTTTTCCTTTAAAGAGAAAGTTTGACAATTATGTTATTAATATTTGTATTTTATGTTTGTTCGAAAATTTGCTAAGTAGAATGAGCTTACTTCTGTCCTAACCATTTTTATGTCTCATTTTCAAATAGGAAGCAGTGGACTCCACAGACTATATGCCCTGATACTTTTAACTATGACCAAAAACCAAAAAAATCAGTCGGCTGAACAAAAATCTATTCAACTCCATAGTTACAAAATTAACTGTACCTTAACCCAAAGGACAGAAGAATCCTATGAATTTTCCCATTGGAAGGAACTAGTATTTGTCTTCTAGTATGAGACGTGTCTTTGTACGGCATTCTGTTGATAGAAAAGCACTGACAGAAACTGGTCACAGAGCAGGATGCAGATAGCTCTGGTTACGGTGGCTTTAGATATCAAATGCACTGCCTATGATAAACCCACACTTACACTGCATTTCTGACCACTGCAGTAACTACTGCATTTATAAAATGATCAGCTGGCACGTGACAAATCAGTAAAGGAAGTCTCTTCTCTATAAGCCTCTTCCACAATGTGGTTCAACATCCTCACATTCTTTTCTTCAAAAACACTCTGTAGCACTGGGACATGCACATGTGCTTAATCACAGGAATTCACATGTGCTCAGCCTTATCAACTATTCCTGGACACAGGAAAATAGTGATATAACCGAAACTATTTAGGATGGACAAACAACTTCTGTAGAAGGTTAACAAAACACTGAAATATACTGGATACTTGTAGAGTCAAATCTACAACTGGATTGCTTCAGAACCCTTTAGATATATTGAGAAAATAAATAGAAATAAATGCACTACCCTTACATGTCTTTAACTGCTCACTCTTCCTCAGTGCAACAAACACTACACATGTGTACATTTTCTGTCCCATTATGGTAATCCTTTCTAGTCAAAATAAAAGGTCTGGAAAAAAAATTGTCTAAAGCAAATGTGTACAGAAAAGTGCTCTGCCCACATATGAAGGGATTAACTGAAAGGAAAACTATGTCGTTGTGGAAGCTATCCTAAATTTTAGATAAATGGACATCTTAAGTTCATTCACTTTTCAGGTGTTTATTCACTAGTTTATTCCCATCTATTACAAATGGGATCAGAATCACATCAATATCACGCCTCTATTAATTAAAACTAATTTTGATGGTCTTTTTATAGCTTGGAAAAAAGATAATCAATGACCACACATACAGCTAAAATAGTGAGAGACAACCATTAAAAATATTCAACACATCTAGTTGCTCAACTAGGATAAAGGCAGTTTCTTTTAAACACAAATCTAATTAAAAACAGCTTACATAGAGTATCTCCAGGGTATAGTGAGACAATATAGAAAATATGCATACTTAAAATCCCTGGATTTAAGTCAAGCAGAACAAATAATGCAAAATAATGTAGAAGTATTTTCAATTAAATTTAGAATCCTAATTATTTCTATCTCTATTCAGGTAGGCTCTTAGGTTATTCGGGCACATTTAACAATTTTATCTCTTTGCTCTGTAAGACAAGCTGGGCCACAGATTCTCTAGACAACACTCCAGATGAGTAATCTGGTTGATATCATCACAAACACTATGTGATAGAAGAACTGAAGTTTTACATGCTTCTGCTCATTCTTTGGAAAACCCAGGGAGCTCTCACAATTAAACAGATGCTCCATTAAGCAGAAGTAACCGAAAATTCACCCTTAAATAAGGGTCTGTCTCTCAAGCACTATCTAAAGAGATACCTGAACAGCATCTAACATCAGTAAGAAAATGAAATTACAGAAAATAATCTGAGCAGCAAAAATGGAAACTCTGGATATAACAAAGACAACTGAAAGAGATCTAAATCCATCCTTTAAAAAACTGGTGCTGATGAAAAGAAAACATGTAGAGAATAGTCTGATAGTAATTGATTCCTGTGTTCTTGAAGTATTTTGGGTGGCAGTCACATAGAGGCAGCTGACTGTGGAAATGCATTGTATATAGCTGAGGAGAGTCATACCTCAGGTAAGTGCAACATTTCTTTTAAAAAATGTATGTCGTAAGCTTGATGACAGAAGATAAATTAAACCTTGAAAAATGTTTGTGGCTTACCTAGGACTGAAAAGCTGTTTGCAACTCTGAGAGGATTAGCTGAGATAAAAGACCAACTCATGGTCAGGCTACAGGACAGAAATCTCAAAGTGAGGTTTCAAGGAGACAATCCTCTACAAGGAGATTGTCATTTGCCCAGCAACCGCTTCCATGTTCATCAGGCTGTAGTTTCTGACCCCATAGGTGAGAAGAAACCTTAGAAATGAGAAGGTATCACAAGGAAGGGCTGGAAGCACAAAGCAAGTGGAGCTAGATCAATGCCTATTTAATAATACCTGGAGCTTCCACAAAGTGCCAAAATCAAGATAATGTAATGAAGCAAAAGAAAAAATTAGTGATGCCATTTATTTTTAAGAAAAAATAGCAATATGCAGAATCAGCTGAATCACAGAAGGAATGGTGACAGCACTGTGTCTGTATGACAGCATACACCAGCTGCCTACCGTACACTAGGAGCCCAAAATAGGCATGTTTGTACATTTTCAGAAACGCATAGTCAAGAAACAATACCATTTCAATTTCCTAAACACAATATGGATACAGAGAAGCACCTTAATCTGTGGAGAGGTGTCTGTCATCACCCAAACTCTGGTGTACCTACCTCCACCTAAATTCCACAAACAAATAAAGTCAGTTGATGTGTTTAGAACAAGTCACTCAGAAAGGACTAAGGTAATGTACACTGACTGAAAAGGGAAGCTCATAAGGGACAAAGGTGGACAAAGTCAAGCCTAAGTTGCTGGGACACCTTGTAGTTAGCACAATTGCTGGCAGAGGCAGGACCCAGGCCTTTCCAGCCTGAGAACATTTAAAACACAATGCTCAGGAATGCCCTACTTATCTGACAAGAGGCAGAACTGAGAGCAAGCCACCTCTGCTCAGAGATAGAAAACCAAGAACAGAAAAGGTGAAGGGCTGAAGACAGAATGAGCATGAAAAAGGTTGGTATGGTAGCTTTGTTCCTATTCGAGGACCATTGCATACAGCTTAAAAATGGTTTTTAGAACAGGGACAAGCTTCCTGAACTCCCAGAGGAGTTTGCTCTTCACTGGAATACAAGTCGCATACTTGACATTTAACTTCAAATATAATAGTCTACTATTACAGTAGACTATAGTTTGCAATTTCCTACTACAATTTCCTAGGAAGTTTAGAGAATAACTTACAGAAGTCTAAGCAGCAGGTTAAAGTGCTCAGTCTGGTCTGCCTAAGCATTTGACTACATCAACAAAAAAAGTCAGCAGTTTATAAATGCTTAAATTACATGGGTAGAAGTGGATGGGTCAAGGTTGTACTTCTGTACTTTACATTTCTGAGTTTTTACAGGAACAAAATATGCAGGGCAGCTTTCCAAAGTTTCACATGTCATTCAGTTCTGCTGCTGACCTGCTTAAAAACTTGAACTTTATCCTCATGGAATCACTGAGAAAACAATGTGATGCTGCATTTTCCTTGATAGTTCAGGCCTCATCAAGAAACGTCCAAATGCTGAGTCAGCGAGTTTTTTAAAAAGCTTCTCCATAATGCAGCTCTAATACTGGATTACTTCCAGTCTACTTTTTCGACCCTTTGCTGAGTTATGTGGCATGGATTTTTCAAACAAAGCCCTCACTGCCTGCCATTAATCCTTTGGGGTAAGCAAATCAGCAAGTCTTTTAATCACTGAGATTGATACAACCACTCCTAGAAAAGAACCACAAACCATCTGCCAATTTCACAACTACGAGATCCATGAGCGAATGAAAGTACAAGATAATCAGCATGGTACAGAATGCCACAGCTGAATAAAAAATTAGAACCATCACAGGAGAGACAAATTGCTGCTTTATTGTACTACAATCCACAGAGCAGTTAAATCTCAACATATCCTATTATAGTGGTCTTTCCTCCAAACTTCAAGTCCAAGCACAAACACTTTTCTGTGTATTACAAGAACAGAAGAATGCAGTCACGTATGTAACAAATATGAACATAATGTAGGTTTTCACAGGCTACGCTGCTCCTACTGCCTACAATTATGCTTTATCTGAAACAGTACTTCAAAATAAAGTCTTTGTACACTTTTCACTTGCAAATATTGCAATTTGTGTCCTATACAGTTATGTAAACCCAAAACTGCTCAATGGGCTATGAAAAAACCCTCCAAAACAATGATAGGCCAATCCTGCAGCAAAGTCATTGCTAAAACTAGGTGCAAAACAAAACCCAGGACAAGTCTCTTTTGAAACAGTTCAATATGGAGAGTTGCAGTGGAGACAAGGAAGGGTCACCATCCTCCCTCTCCATGTATAGATTGGAATAATTTATCTACTATTTTCATTTACATACCTAGTCCTTCTTGAGAACATAATGGAGAAAACCCCTAAAACTACATTGAAATCTGAAACAATTAGAAAATAAGATACAACATGTCTGATCACCATCACAACTCATAGGAATCAATAGCAGCTACAAGCAGAACAAAGGAAACAATTTGATGCTCAGCTCGAAAGTGCTGGCAACAGCACAAGCAGCTGGGGCCCCTTTTAAATATCCCTCAACCTTGCAAAGACAAAGTCTATTCAGTATAAGTTCAAAATTCAGAGAGCCAACTATATAACAGCAGCAACCAGAGAAAAAGGCCAGCAGTAAATACAACATTTGAAAATTATAATTATCATTTCCCTTTCCCTTCTCCCAGGGCAGAGATTTCCACCTCCAGGGACAGCAGTTGCATCAAAAGTTTAGAGACAGACGTTGATTGGGCATTAACCACAGATTACAAGTGACAAGAGAAAACTTTAGGAAGTCAAGATAATGAGAAGTCTGAGACTTTCCTGCACTAGTTTGGCTAATTCCCACCAAGCCCCTGGTGCTGCAAAAAGCAGCTCACGCCTTCAGCTGGACAGGCTCACAGCCAGCATTGTTCCTCAGGCTGAGGGCAAAGCTACCCCTGGCAGGGTAGAAGCAGGCAAAATTCTCTTAATCTGATGCTCAACCAGTAACAGCTTATGAAAATGAAAATAAATAAGGAAGCTGCTGATGAACAGCTTTGCCTGAATATTGAGAAGGGAGTCAACCTGACCCTGCCACTTCTAGATGGGTTCTGGAGATGAAAGCAATCAGTAAAATGGCGGGAGACAGACCTCCACTCCAGCTTTTTCAGTAGCACGTGGTAGCTTCAGCCACACTCTGTGAAGAGCTCCACTGGCCTTGGGATCTTCTGAGGTCCTGAGTTGATCATGTCTCTGAATACTCAGGGAGAGGGCAGCCTCCTTTCTGGATCCTCACTTAGAACAGGAACCAGATGAATTGGAAATACAAGTTCCCTCCATAATAATGAATAGAGGATCGCCAGGAACTGCACTATTGATGTTCCCATTCCTCAGGAACCTTCCACCACAGCTGTGTCTGAGGCAGAACGAACTCGAGAGGCCAAAACAATGCCTGGGGCTCTTTGGAGAAGCAGTGTGGAGGCCCTTAGTGAGGATCATGTCCCAGGCCTCTCTATTAACTCTATGCATGTACTGATAGAGAGCACAGACACGTTCTTACTCAGGAAAAAAAAAAAAAAACGTAAAAGCATTACAAGAGATTTTTTTCCTTTACTTTTTCATAAAAAGCATCAAACCATTGTTGGCATTTGGAAAAAAATCCAATCAGTGTTTTCAAATTTGGATGGCCAAGTTGTAAAAAAAATGGAAGCTGCTTGGTTGACAGAAATATAATTAGTTTTCTGAAATTTGGACCCTTTGGTAATCAATTTAAGTGTTTATTTCTGAAGTGTAAATGTGGACTTAGATATTTTATTTAAGTATCCGAGTAATACAATGGCAGCATGATTATCCAATGTCCAAACAGAAGATCTTAATTCATATTAATTTATCTAATTCCATGTCTTGAAAGATATTTATCTGCAGAACATATGCAAAACCTACATCCATTAAAAACTGGTGCTATTCACTTAAAAGTATGTATGACTACAATGGCAGAAGTGATTCAGCAGGCTAAGTGACAATATTAATACAGGAGAAAGTGATCCAGAAATTTATTTATTTATTGGCAACAGTTTTGGATTTGTGCTGAACACTGAGTTGATAACATAGAGATGTTTTGTTATTGCTGAGCAGGGCTTACACAGAGCCAAGGCCTTTTCTGTTTTTCACATGGCCGTTCTGGCAAGGACATTGGGGATATGTTGGAGATCGGGAGGAGTCACAGCTGGGATGGGTGACCCCAACTGACCAAGGGATATTCCAGACCATATGGCATCATGCTCTGTATATAAAGTGTGAAGGAGGAGGAACTGGGGACATTTGGAGTGATGGCATTTGTCTTCCCAAGTCACTGTTACGTGTGATGGGGCCCTGCTCTCCTGGAAATGGCTGAACACCTGCCAGCCCATGGGAAGCAGGGAATTAATGCCTTGTTTTGCTTTGCTTGCATGCACAGATTTTGATTTCCCTATTAACCTGTCTTTGTCTTAACCCATGAGTTTTCTACCTCTTACCCTTCCAATTCTCACCCTAATCCTGCCGGTGCGGGAGCAAGTGAGTGGCTGTGTGGGGCTTGGTTGTTGGCTGGGGTGAAACCACAACAGCAATCAAGAAGAAGAGTTAGATGCTGACTATTTAATTCTGCTGAACCTATTTACTGCAGATGACTAGAATTTCTAATAACAGCTTGCTATATTTTAAGATCCAGGCTTGCAAGATTTACATTATTTATTTTTCTTATTGGTGGCTCCAGGCAATTCCTGGGAATTAATGACCAATGAGATAAACAAGGACTACTGTGATGTGTTAACTTTTCCAGATAACAGCAGTATCCCTTTGAGGCAACTTATAGAAGTTTTAATGTCATAAGAAATGCAGAAGGAATCACTTTCTGCATTCTAGCATACCTATTTTTGAGAAGAGCTACCGTTTTGTTTGTTGGAACCCCTTCCTAAAACCTCTGAAGGATATTCCCGATGTGCTGAGTCTTTCTGAAGGCTTTAAGCTCTGAAATTTGGCACATTCAGTCTCGATTACAATGGCTAAGGTTCTGCCAAGACAACCTGCTCTTTTAAGCATCAGGGGGGAAATATGCTTTGTTAAAGTGGGTCAGCTGGCCTGCTCCTACTGGAACAAAAGCTTTGGTATATTCACAGAAGGACCAAGCTATGATCTGACTTAATGTTTGCTGTCATCTCTTGAATCTTAGAAATCATCATGATTTTTAAATTCTGTCAAATATTTATATATTATATAAGGAAATCTAGAAAGTTACAGTCTTCTACAGGCAGACCCCCCCGGACTTTCTGAATGGTCCTTCTACTTTCTATATATTCTACCTATTTGACATTTTCTCAGAGCCTTATATCTTCCCCATTCGACCACTGTCTCTTGTTCTTTCTGCAAAACAATAGGGGGTCATTTTCACACTTCATTATTTGAATTTTCATAGTTTAAAATACGTATCTTATTTAAGACTCCCTTGAAGCATAAGAAAAAAATGAATATATGTTGCAGAATTCAAGATCTGAAGTGCAGAAGAGTTGAAGGCCAAATTAGCTAATACTAAAAAAAAAAAAAAAGAAAGATTACCATTGTAGATACGGACCAAAATGTATTGAAATGTATTACTTTCACATTAATATTTGAGGCATTGCTTTAACAGTGGAATCTAGGCTGCAGAATAAGGTGGTTTGCTCTATAGTGACTGCAACACTTATAAAAATTAGAGGCATGAACCTTGCTCTACTCTTAACCCATGCATCAACCAAGTCTTGTCCTCAACTCTGACACGAGGAAGGGGAGACAGATAGACAGATCCTCAGTGTAGCTTCATGACTGTTGCCAGGTTAAATCTGTTGTACCACCCAGAGAAGCACTCCTGTCCTGTCCACACAGCTGCATTCCTGTTTCACCTCCTTCCTTCGAATCAGCATATAATTTTTGCAAAGGTACTAAAAAACCTGGAAAAAAAGTAAATTAGACATAACAGTAATCCTTTCTCTAACCTGAGAAACTAAAACAAAACAAAACAAAACAAAACAACTAGACAAAGAAAATCAGTTAAAGAGAGCATATGTGCTGGCTGGTTTGAAAAAGATCCCCACACAGTTCAGAGGCAAGGAGCAGAACTAGAGTAAGGATATGCAGGCAGCTGCACAAGACAGCCCATGCCTGCAACCAGCATCCTGGTGTATGTCACTTGTGGTCATGGCACTTTCCCAAACTGATTGAAATCCATGCTGAATATAAAAAAGGCAGTTCCTCTTATGTCTGCACTCTGTTTAGTGTTTCTACCCTCCACCCCCACAGTTAAGCACATAAATAAAAATAAGTCAGGCACTTAAATAAAAATAATACATATAGTTTGATATCCCTAGTTCCTGTAATGAAGTACAACAAAACTATGATTAACAATCACTGTCTTCACATCTCAAGAGACTGCTATGTCTTTTACTGATGATTACTACTGAATAGTTACTTAGATGCTGAAAGGATGCATAAAACCCAATAGGGTTGCATTGTGAATTCTGAAGCCCTATTATAAAACCATGAAATGCACTTCCCAACAGTTATTGTGAATGTACTTGAAAAGAACGCAGCGTATTTTTATGAGTGTTCCACACCAGAAATAAGGAAGATGAAAATTGCTATCAGATAAGAATTCCCATAATCAAGCACACATTAGAAGTTCAAAGGTACCATATATGCAGATATGTATATTTTTTACATCTTAAAGACTACTGAGACGGTGAATTTTGCATATCAACCCTGAATCCTTTACAATCTTTCAAACATACTCTTATAGTAATTGTATGACCTTGCAGGTTTGTTCCATTTTACATTACAGTCATTTGCAATTGAAGATTTGACTGAGTGAAAGAACAATCAGTCAGTGCAATTTTAGAACATTTTAAAGCATTACATAAGCAAGCGTAAACCTGGTCCTTTCATGATGCAAGCATGAATAAGAAGTGACACAGTGGCAGCTACAGCATATTTCCTTTATCTTATTCATGAAGACTTTCTTTTCAGCTTTTCTCCATCCCTCATGTACTTACCAGGCTTTAAAGCAACCTACTGTAAAAACACAGACATTACCTACTCAGTCCTCTCTTGAGCCTCCCACATGATCTACTGAGTCTGCCCACTGAGCCTGTCTAGTGGCTGATAAAGTCTTCAGTTCCAGCACTCCCAAATGCACTTATCACTTCTGGCATCCCAGAAATGAGAGGGCACAGTCATGTCTCTCAGTCCAGCCAGAGTATCTCCTACTTTGTCACTTCAGACATTTAGACACATTTCCCCAGCAGATGTGCATAATAGGGCTGGGGATAGGCTCCAGCACTGCTCTGTGATTATTTATTATCAAAGCTGTAATTAATATCTTCTCTGGTGATGTTGCCCACACCAGGTAGCACTGGTGTGATTGGGTAATAGCCTGGTTGTAGCAAAATGCAAGGGCTGTTCTGAATAGGCTGTGTAGATGAGGTCATGATATTTTTTTGAGGAAAAAAGTTTGCTATATGTGTGTTGTGCTATTTGAGCTTAAGGGGAAGGAGTGGGGGCTTGCCCACAGATACTGTCCCTACACAACCTACTTCTCTTCAAATGTGTTAAACTCTTGGAGAAACATGGCAAGAAGGCAAATAATTGAGTCTCAGCAACCAAGTTTCTTAACTTTCTAACGCTCTGGCTAACTGTGATTACTTCTCACTGGAGAATTTCAGGGCTTTGCCTTCCCCATGTTGCCTTCCCACAAACACTCGCACAGACACATAGCCCTTTATTTTCAGTAAAGAGTGATTAAAAAATGACAAACTGTCATTATAATATGGAAATATCTCTCAGTTGAAGGCCTTTAATTGCATAGTGACCACTTGAAGTCTGTCGCTCCAGAAGCTGCCAAGCATCTATGACAATTGTTGCTGTAAACCACCCCAAGTGAAGATGACAGTGCAAAGGGAAGGTTGCAATGCAGAACTAAGCCCTTGAAATAAAGTGGCAGTTTACCAATCTGACACATTTTACTACTTTTTCATATTACTGAAGGATTTTGTTGTTTTCTTGACCTAAGATTCAAAAGAAAGTATTATGTTTTCTTCATTAACCTTTCATGATACAACTCCCTGCTCACATACATGGTTGCAATTGCTTTATTGAGCACCTTGCAAGTGTGTGGCACACACGATCCTCTTTTGATATATTATTTTTTGATAGAAAAATATTAATATATTCTTTAGAAGAATGAGTAACAAAGAACCCTGTATCAATTGTATGACTACAACAGAAGCCAGCAACTCTGTGCATTAGT
This sequence comes from Climacteris rufus, assembly GCA_013398175.1. Classification (NCBI taxonomy): domain Eukaryota; kingdom Metazoa; phylum Chordata; class Aves; order Passeriformes; family Climacteridae; genus Climacteris; species Climacteris rufus. The sequence goes on from VZRZ01006162.1 coordinate 101,958, forward strand.
ATGGACAGAAAGATCTCTCAAGACCTGGTTTCTATTGTAAAAATTGCTCTCCATTTCTTCTCTACTTTCTTAGTCTTCCATTGTGTTTCTAAATAAACTCTTACAATAACCACATCACTTTACTCTTGCATATGAAAAACTATACATAGCTATCAAGGAAAACACTGTCAGCATCTTAAAATCCTCATTTCAGAGCAACTAGATCTCTGAAAGTATGCATATACACTAACCTATTCGCATAAACAAAGAAAAAGACCATGCTACTTCAAAAATCAAACTTTCTTTTGAAACAGTAAATGAAAGATCAGCTCAAAGATCCCATTATTAAACTATGTACTGTAATTCAGGCAAAGGTTGTCATGAATCCCTGTCTTTAGTAAATGAATATAGATTTTAAGGATTAGATGTACATCTTGCCTAGCAAGCACCTGCAGTAATTGAAGATGCTGCTGTTCCACAGCAATATGCTACTGCCTTGGTGCTGGAGGTTACTGCATTGACCTGCATTCTTCAGCCACTTAGCCCAAGCCACATTTCCATGACAGTATAAAATAAAACCACTTAACTTTGCACGGGTTGATGAACACAGTTGTGACCTGTTGATGCATCTGTCCAGCAGGAGCAGGCAACTGGAGGTTTTTTTTAAACTCTTGTAGATGATTGCCATGTGATATGCATTCAGATTTTAATTGTAAAAAGCTGAAAATTAAATACTAGATTAAAATTTCTACCCCAATCTGCTTCTTCAGAAGCCAGGCTGCTCTCTGGAGCACTTTTCAGTCTAGTTTGCAGCTAGGATTGCTCACAAGTCTAGCACTGGTGCTTCAGATGTTTCTATGACCAGCCCAAAATTACTACACAATTTCAAATCGTCCAATGAGAAAAAAAGCTTCTTTTAAAGACAGCCAGGATATGAATTTCATTACTCAGTCTCTTCCTGAAACACACTCTAAACAAACTAATTTAAACAAGGAACATGACAGTTATGGTTTGCCCTGAGGCAAAAGCCCTACAGAGATATGGGTTGCAGAACTAAAGCTGTGACAATCTGTACAACACACATAACTGTAAAACAAAGCGGTGGAGTGAAATCATCAAGCATCTGAAAAACAAAAAATAAAATTCCATTCTCAACATCAGAAGCTATCAGTAGAGTCCTACCAGTATAGAAAGTTTGCATGATTGAATTCAGCACATATCACATTCAGACTGATGGAAACAAAGATGCTTGTAACCATGTTCTGAATTGCCTGGACAGTAGATCAGGACACAGTATTCTAATAGTCATAGTGGAGAAATGTGCTTGTGGCAGGGGACCTGAGGAAAAAAAAAAAACATTTTCAATTATTTACTTCATGAGATCCTACGCTCTACAGCATAATCATTTCTGTAAATTATGAAAGCTTTACTCCTGTTGTAATGACTTGGTAATAAGTCCAAATGCACTGGAGCATGATACAAAATCTAAACCATTACACAAAATGTTAAAGATCATTACCTGGTTCAGAAATTGTTATTGTAAATAGCATCTTGTGCAATTAACAATATCCATTGAATTTGAAAAATGACAAGTCACTTTCAGGCAGCCTATACATTGCTTCTCTAACATTTGCATATTACTGTGAAACAAAGAAATCTTTATAGTTAGAGCCAAAGGTCTTGAAAATTTGGAATGTATGTGTTCAAGGAAGAGAAAGCATGAATGTCTTCACTGAATGTCAGCTGTTTGCACTATGTGTTGAGCTCCAGGATATGATAACCTTAGACACTGTCTGAACTGGATATACTTTTGATAATTTTCTACTTAGCAGAAAATAGTCTAGATGTAGGTTCCAACTATCAGGTGCTATCCATATGCTTCTTATCTATAATCAAAACATAATAAACTTGTTTCATCATAAAATAAATTTGGTGAAATCAGGCTTTTAGATCAGTGCATAATGAAAACTGCCTTCTGTGCTCTCTTCCTAAGAGGCACAGGACAACTTTAGTTCTGAACATCACACAGTTAGAAAGTTTCTTATAAGTTTTCTGAGAACAAAAAATGCATTTTTGTTTTGATACTTTGTGGTTTTGGATCTTCAATCATCAATGTAATTGTCTTTAGTGAAAAGATAATGTGATTACAAGGACTGTGTCCAACTGATGACAATAGGGTCCTCTATTTTCAAAATAATCTGCCCTCTTTTTAATAAAAAATTATTAAATGAGACCCAAAAACCCCTAGTATTTTTCAACCCTTTTATGTTGAGCCCTTTAACATCATAAATAATCAAAGTGAGTTTCAGGTTACCATGCTTCACCAGAGCACCTCATCAATAAAAAAACAAGAAAGGATTTTCTCCAATAGGAGAAAAATCTACAAAAATCTTCTCCTGTCCTTGTCCAAAGTCCAGGGATGCATTACTCAGGGAACAGTGAATAGGTGCTCATCACACTGGTACTGCATTTTAAGGAGTTTCAGTAACCTCTTGGTTTTCAAAATTTTCTTCTCTACCCCTTCCTTTTTCATATCTCTCAATCTTTCACCTCAGTGCATAGAAAACACACTAAATGCAATTGCATGCATCCTTAAGTTATTTTTGTGCTGTATTTCAAGATTTCAGCTTATATCTGTTTCTGAAACAGAATGTGACTAATTACAGTCACAATCAGGGAATATTACCTTATTCCTTAAAATAAATTTTTATTTAAATATTTTTTGTGAGACACTAAATGCAGATGTGGGTTTCTAAAGAAACATGGGATGTTTACATACCTATACATGTCTATTACAAGTATAACTCAATGATCTTTACATCTTCGTAAGACAAAAGGTCCAGAAAAACATGGAATCAGATGTGCAACAAAACCAGTCTTGACAAGAGACAGGTTTTCTTTCCACTATCTCTTTATCCAGAACCCAAATCACAGTCAAACTGAACATTTTTTGAACTTTGAAAAACTTGGCTATATTTCTGCCATCAGCATTTTCTCCTTCTATGATCTCCAGATCACAGGAATATCAGACAAAATGCACTCTTGTGGTCAGACTGATGAAAAGCAGAGGTTTCTTTTCAGTTGTTCTGGACTGGTTTGCAGTCAGTACATGCAGTGACTGAATGTCCCCCTAGATTTCTGCAAGCATATTCAAATTGCCTGACATTCTTCCAGAAGTAACACTAGGAAAGGAAACACTTGCATTCTAGTAAGTGCCTCTTTTATTAGCTAACACCTCCATTCACAAACAATGAAGAAAAACAAGACCCATTTCATACAAATCCACGGCCCAAACCATTACCCACTTTTCTTATAATAAAGCAGCTGTTCCAGAGATTTTAACAGCCTTTTTGATATGGAGCATGACTAATACTAAGACTGGGTCAAAGCACCCTTAATGCATTTAAGGCATTTCTGACCTGATAGTTCCTACCACTAGTGAGGTAAATACCGCAGCACAGCTGAAGAGTTCCTGGAAGTGCGATCTGGGAAGTCATTAATTTATGATTGCAGTCTTAAAATCCCTCTGACAGGGCCACACAAGATGTGTGTGAGATTCTAGACACAGTCAGTATACTTTTGGCAGATTTCATGGGAATGTGTGTGACAAAACTACAACCCCAAAACGAAGACTTGCTAAAGAAAAGTTATGAAGCTTTGATGTACAGCTGATATATACAATTAAGTCAGTAACCTTCCCAGATTCTCCTTACAGAGTGGGTGCTAAACCTTGTGAGTGCCTTCTTCAGTGAAAAATACTCCAAGATCACAGCGTGATCCCATGTGCAGAAAAGCTGGATAATGCACCACCTCATATACAATCACTGTTCTTCTACTCTATGAATCTACAACTGTAGATGTCTTCTGAATCACATACCATGCTGTCATTTAAATGATCAACTGTCCACACCATATAGCTCATTAGGAAAGGAGCAAAGCTGAACTCTTACCAACTTGCTCTATTTCCTTAATTAGCTCAAAATCTGCTCTCTCACTGTTACAATGTATATTAATGAGATAGATTTCATTCATCTACTAAATTATTATAAGGCTTTTATTTCAAAAACTGGATTCTGAAAGGAAGATTCACAGTTACTGTTGTTTTCAGAGTTCAGGTTTTTGATCATCTGATAGTCAGGAAACACAGTAGGAGATGCTTTGTGTCAGGGAGGTAACAAGGGACTTACCAAATCAGAGGATTTATCTGTACTTAGTTGTGCTATCAATAAAACAACAGAACTCCTGCTAAGGAAGCAGTTTGTTGGGGGCATGTAGCACAGTAGGAACACCATGTCTGTCTTTAAAGGTGACCTGAAAAAATTATGTTATACTGCTGAGCTGTTTATTATGGGGCCTGTTCCTTTTACAGCACGAAACCTGTCACACTCAAAAATTACTCCAAAATGTTACTCCTAAAATCCTTGTTTGAGAAAACCTGCAGGAAGGGCATAACATTACACAAAGAAAGAGGGTCAGTAGGCATGCACCATATGAGTTCACACATTGACACATGATGAACATTCACCAGGGAATGATATCACTAATCTTTTGCTATGCCCTTTTTTGCTTCAGTAGTGACACATTTTAGTAAGGCCTGTTGCAATAGGATGTAATGGCTTTAAATTAAAAGATGGTAGATTTGGGCTAGATGTAAGGAATACATTTTTTACAATGAAGGTGGTGAAACACTGGAACAGGTTGCCCAGAGAGGTGGTAGTTGTTTCCCATTGATCTATATTAGAGATGACAGTAGCTTTTGTAAACAAAGAATGAAGTATTTAAATAACTACAATTCATCTATCTTAATTTGCTATCCAGTTTTTCATTAGTTTAAATTCATACTAATCTCTTCATTGGCTGAAGATAAATATCTTCACCATTCAGCTTTTAATTTGCTCAATATTCTACTATCTTCTCCCCTTCAATAGGGATGAAATTATTAAACGATTATTAAAGATTAAATATCTTTTGTATGCATATGTATGTAAAAATAAATTCTCTCTCAATGGTATGAGCAGATTGACTCAAAGGCAGCTAAGGTATGTTACATCTAAGTTCCATTTTAAATTTTTCCTCTTAAAGAGAGATAATCTCAACAAATGAGAAAAACATATTTAATTGAAAGAAATGTAAGGATAAATACAACGTGATCTTACCAGGAGCTACAATACATGTCTTTTACTTAGTATTTTGGCAAACATGTCATCTGTCTTTGAAATGGAAAAATGAAAATGTCTGATGAGAGCATATTCCTCCCAGAATGTGGCCATCTGCACCAAGGTCATACACTTATGAAGATGTTTTTACTCCATTACAGCACATTTTCATTATGATTTATGACTGCAAAACCTTTTCACATTAAGATTTGTTTGATTGTCTGTTTCTATTAGCGGTATCATAATAATATTTTTCCATTTTTCAAACAAATGTTCCACACAGCCTAGCATCCGCCAGACATGCACAAGAATGTGACAGTGATTAATTTCTGTTGCTGAATTCTTTATTTCCAATAACTAATTTTAAAAATGCACTGCTTTTTAATAACTAAAAGGTATAAATTCTGTAGGGTATTTTTGCTTAGGTAATTGATAAAACATCTTCATAAAATGACTGTAAATTATGACTGTATTATATAAATCTATCTTCTCTGAAGTGTTCTGTAGGACATGGCAATATAGGCAGCTGCTGTGCACTGAGGTATAAAATTTATACTATGAAGAATAAATAACACATCACCACAATACCAGAAGTTCTTTGAAAAAATAAATTAATTTTTTTTTCTGCTATAATTTTATCTGGATGATGAAGTTCTGATTAAATCATATATAATAGCAATAAATTATGTATATGGTTGTTGAGATTATTTAATATTATCTTCTCATAGGAAGTAGAAAAAACACAATTTGGTTTGGGATTCTAAAAGCAAATTAGACAAACCACTGGAAAATTGCCTGTGGAGAATAATGGTGCAGTGGCACACAGAATGACAGGTAACTTAACAGAACTTTCCTAACATCTTAGAATTTCTCAGCCTCTGGCCTATCCTTAGGTAAAACTATACTCAAGTGTAGACAAAGATGGAAGCAATTGCAAAAATAAACGGTGAACTAACACTCCATTTTTAAAGCAAGCTCATGAAATTATCCTTGCTTCCACATAATCCTTTCTTAAAGCTGAGTCCCACATTAAGAAATTTTCTTGTGTAGTATCATTATCTTATGCATGCTTAAAAACACTTTAATGTTTAGAAAACACTTTGGTCCTATAATTTCTCTAGGTATAACATACTGTTTTTGAAGAATCTATGGGAAGTTTTTTCCAGGAGGTGATGAATCCAAGTCACAGTACAGATGGACAATCAGAGTTTTTATGACAGTACCTATGAGTTTGGTTTCACCATTTTGTTCATCTGTAAAACACTAAATCATCCAGAAATGACTTTTCAGTAGTCAAAATATGCTGATATGTCATCAGGTTTTAATATTCATGTATTTATATTCAATTTTATTGTGCCTTACAGGAAAGTATTAACCCAAATGTTTGGGTTAATAAAGGTTAAGATAACTTCCCATGCAAACATAAGGCTGAGAGAAAGATATGTTGAACAGAAACCCACTCCTCTGAAACATGTTCTTGAATCTTCTCTGCTAACAACAATGTCCTGGGCATTTGACCAGATTACAGAGTGGAGAAAGAAAATGTTCTTAAGATACTCAGCAGCTGTTCCTTATAGTGTATTTTGCTGGGATTCAAAGATGACAGTATTTCAGTAATGCATATAATCACAAGTATGGTATCTATACAGTGTGAAGGCAGGGCCATCACTTATTCATACAGCACTATCTTTGGTTATACCACAGTTATCCTTTACAGCTGCACAGAAACAACAGGAGCTAAGGAAGATACAAGGACACTGACACAGTCCCTTCATCATACCATACTCTGACACCTATATTACACTGGTGAATAAAATCTCTCCAGACTTTCTAGCCAGCTAACCTTATATCATTTCCGTGCATGCTACTACTTGCCATTTTTTGTGTGCACAGGATTTGACTGTTTATAAAAAAAAAAAAAGCAACAAAAAAACCACTAAGATGTTCCTGCCAAACAACTCCTCTTGGACAATACACAGGACAGCGGAGACCTTGTGTGTGATTATGCAGCTGAATTTTAACAGCCCTGGAAGAGACAACAGAGGTTGGTTGAGGACTTCCAGTCTCCAGTATACCAAAATATTCTCTGCCAAAGGTATGTTTTTCGGATATACTCTTACTAGCATTACTGTGTTAATCAAATTTAACAAGAAAGAGAATTCACCTGATGTTGTGAGGAGAAAGAAGTTACTATATTTTAGCATTCTGTCCTTTTAGCAATTATCATGGGATTTATTAAGTGCCAGCCAGTCATGTCTATCAGGGACTGAAAGTCTTTTTGTATATGACAAAGGCATTTTGTTACATTATTTTTGTACTGTAAAGCAACTTTCCAGGCATGGAGCAGTGTAGTAAAAGAAAATTACAGTAATTCTCAAACTGACCAGGATGAATGTGCTTCTACCTTAAATACACACTGAGTATCACTGAAAAGAGAGGTCTGAATTCCAAACAAACCTCGACATGTCTCACCCTGCAGCTGAACACAGCCTCCCTTCCACTTCACTCTTTCTCAAAGGTGCTATGCTGGAGTTACCACAGGCTAGACACTTTGCTGGGGTCAATTTTGTCTTATTCCAACAAGGCTATTATATAGGAAAATTACAGTTTTTAAATTGCTGCAAGTATAAACACCATCTTGCTTTTGCAAACAATAATATAATTAGAGACTATTATAAAATTATCAACTCTGAACCATAATTCTGGATGTTTTCACTAAAATTGCACAGACAATAATTTTTAAGTGCTGCAATTACTTTTTTTTTTAACATTCAAATAGCATTTCATGGAAATGTTTTATCCAAAGCAGATTTGGAAAGACACAACACCTTCAACAGTTGCAAAGGCATAAATGTACCTTAAGTACTGCATGTACCTTAAGATTTTACAAAATAAATGTGGTAAAAGCCTTGAAAAAACATGGATGGTATTTCAACATCAGAATGTTATCCAAAGTAATTTCAGGGGAGCAGCAAGGCTAGTTAGGCTGCTAATAGACATCTTTGAACACTCCAGAGGGCAAAATCTTTGGGTTGACAGTGGACAAAACTATATCATGTCATACAAAGCATCCAAATAATTGCAAACTTTCTGACATGCCAACCTTTAAAATAAGTATGTGTACACCATATTTCACTTTTTCTTGTAGGAATTTATTTGAGAAAGGACGTTTCACCTCCACACGTTTCCTTTCTAGTTTAATCCAGTACTAAAAGAACAATGGAAAATATGTACCCATTCCAAATCCGAGGGGTTAACTAGAATGAAACTTCAGGCCTTATAGGCTTCTGCAGCTGAGGAATGAAGCAGCTACACTAAATATCAGATGGAGTAAAATACTATCAAAATATGAAGCTTCATACAATCATTAGAAATTAGCAAATTATGAATCTCTCACTTTCTAGGAAAGCCTAACAAAGATGCTCAAGCATCCTATAATTTACATCTATAACTTAATCTAAATTTAAATATAATGTGCATTTTCCTTTAAGATTGTATCATAAATTTTAACTTCAAAATAGAAAAGCAGTCCAGCAAAATACTTCTCCATAGTTAAACACTAAGTCTTCTGGTTTTAAGTGAGAATTGAATAGACGAGAACCACAGTCTCAGAATCCTACAGGCTGAGGCAGATCTCTCAAGGAAATAATTGCCAGAGCTATTCTTCATGCTGACAAAGTGGCAAAAAAGAATAAAGAAAAGAGTCACTGTGAATAACTGGAAATGGATTTGAGACATATTACATATTTTTATATCTTACACTTAAAAAGTTACCACATACATTGAAAATAATTTAAAAACACACAAGAAAAACTACAGAAGGTAGATTTGAGAAATATGATGCTGAAAACTATTAATATTTTAAGGGAGTTTTGCCATTACCTTCTATAAAACTAAAAATATCATTGAATTACATTTATAAATATTCCTCTGAAGTATTAATATCAAAAGTACATCACAGCCCAACAGTTTTCTGTCTCTTTTCAGCAGCCTTACCTGGCAGCATCATGAACAGTGTTTTGCTACAACACTAGACTTACTTATTCATAAATTACCTTGTGCATAAGTATCTTGCATTGTGACCAAAAAAAAATTCCCAAGTTTCATGCTTATACCTGCCCTTACCATGGGGTAGAATTTAACCCTTTTCCTTATATGACTCTCATGGTGGCTACACAATCAAAGAAGAAATGTACCTCAGCAATCCCTCAGGAGAAGTATGAGAAGGAGGCTGAATGAGCCCTTCTCTCACCATACTGTACTGAGCACCTTCTGTGATATCCCATGAGGGGCACAGACAGTTAAAGCAATAGAGGATTCAGTAGGACACAATAGGAAGCAAAACTGTAGTATGAATATTATTCAGCAGGCTGAGAGCACCACAGATAAAGTATTTTGGGATACAGAAAGCAAACAGAAAGGGGACACACTCTGGTGTACACAGAGAAAGAATTTATTTGAATGTAAAGGTGCCCTCTTTCAGCTGTGAAACACGAAATTACACTAATGGACACGAGCACAGCCTGTCATTGCCAGAATTCCAAACTGGAATTCCAAACTGGAATAATAAACTAAGGGAAGAAGAGCTTTCATTTCTGTTTCTGCTTTTAGTGCACTGACTATTACTGACATAATCTGGGAAAGGACAAATTATGAGGACAGTGTCCTGATATATTTTAACTGCTGTTCTCATGCAGCTGATGAGAATAATTTCCTAGAGACACAACCAAAGACATTTTCAGAATTTGAGTAAGATGCTGCTGCCCACACAATTCTCACTCCTGATTCAGAGCATGAACAGAGCTCTTTGGGATCAGCTTGGAGAAAACACAACATTTACAGAGTTCACCCTGTGGTCTAGCATAGAGTTAAAAATTTCTACATTTACTGTAAGGAGTTTACAACTGTCATTTAATAGGTTCCATATTTTAATTTCTACAATGGAAAGTGAAAACATCAAAATGAAGGATAAATTTATGTTTTTTAGAGGATTTCAGATCAAGAATTTTTCCCAATATTTCTAGAAATGCATACTCACCTATGGACAATACCTATCTTTTCTCTCATCTCCTTTCTTACATATAATTGAGGAATAATACATGTTTCTGCTTCTAAATCTTTTAAGAACATTTGAATAAAACATCCTTCAAATGCTGTAATAGAGTACATGGCTACAAGACACTGTAGCCTTAAAACACATGACAAGCCAAACAGAAAGAAATGTGGGACTGTATTTTACTTTGTTTTGGTTTGCCTTATTCAAAGGACAAGCATAGAAATATTTACAGGCTGGGACATCTGACTTAATTTCATTTCTTGTTGGCTAGAAAGAACAAATTGCTTCATTTCATTTTCAGCAACCTGGAATTTGATTCACAAGATCATAGAACAGCTGCAGCACAGTCAAAGATAAGCCTTCAGCTTCTAAAGTGAAGTATAAAAATGTAATGGGTCCTTCCTTGCAATGAATTTATATTTTCATTTTTGAATAACCAGTGCAACCACAAGAGACTACAGAATACAGAGTTGCATCACAAAAGCATCAGTATTATTTCCTTTCAGAACTTAGCTGAGGGAAATATTAATGAACATGTGTAAAATAAAAAGTTTAAGAGTCTGGTTCAAAACAGAGCTGATCCACAATACAGTCTGTCTGTACGTGACTAGGCAAAAACAACCATGAAAAATCAAGAGATGAGTGTCCAGAAAAGATACACGTCCTAGAGAGCACCAGAATTAACATTTATATTTTATTGCAAAATGTATCTTTATATAACATATTGTATAGTCAACGTAATAGATACTTCTGTGGGCTTTTTTCATTCATGTGTCACATAATTTACATACAATATTAGTAACTTTTTTTTAATTATTTTTTACAAAATCAACTTTTTTAAGGGACCCCAGGAGAAAGTCAGATTTAGTCTGAGAAGACCTTAAGCAGTGGCTACCTCACTTGTGGATCTTAAGCTTTTGAATAGATTTTACAGACAAAATAATTCATTTATTTCTGCATTTTTCTGTCAAGGATTCTTGTTTCTCTCCCTTGTGTCACATTTAGGGAATTATGCAACTACATGGTGAGTTAGTTCACTTGGCTCATCCTGTGGAAAACTAACTCTGCCAGCACAGAAAGAACAGAAAGCAAGTTTTCTGATGGTTTAACAAAATATATTGACTCACCTTCTAGTGATAAAATAACTTGATCCAACACAAAGTAGAGAAGTGGGAACATGGTTTGGGGAGGAGAGCACACAGACTGATTCTTTAAGTAGTCTCTTGCTACAGGATAAGGTTCACATCCTTCACATGTCCCCAGTGTATGGGCCATTCCTGAACTTTTACCATCCAAGATCTCTTCTCGTCCTTGACTGTGACCTAGGAGTCCTTTCTATTCCTTTTTCTGGGAAGGTGAGATTGTGTCCAATGGCTGCATTGTGCTTCCAGCATTCTGTTAACAAATAACTTTTCCTAACGGTGCTGTATGTTGTCAAAAAAGTTGTGACATCTCTCCCATGTTATCCATAACTATATACCTTTGCAATTTATCCTTTTATAAGTTCTTAAACTGTATCTTAGGAGACAGAGCTAGTGTGAAAAGCACTTCATGAGGAGTATCACAGAAACTAGGAGATGCACTGTTACTGAAAGAGGGCTTTCTGAAGAACTTCTTGATTTCCAGTGACTGACACTGGAAAAATAGAGGCACAAAAGGCAATGCTGTACTCCATTTCCTCTGAGAAAGGCCTTGAAACAACAGGATTGTTTATGAGCACTTTCTTTAAAAGAAATCCACAATGCAGTGGATCTTAGACCTCCAAGGCCTATAGGACTCCTGAAGAACACAGTACACTGAGAATAAATGAACTGTTGATATAAGGCAAATGTTTCCTTCATTGTCTTTTGAAAATGGCCCAATGTAATGCCTACTTCTATGAGATCTGTGTCAGAAGCGACTGGAGAGAGCACTGATTTCTTTTCAAAGAACCAGCTGAAACCAAGACAAAATCTTTCAGTAAAGGCCTGGATCTGCAGAGTGCCAATTTTACCTCATGCTCTTTCAAGTCAAAATGGAACAGTCATCTATCTGAATTTCATATCTTTCATGAAGTTTAGTAGTGCAAAGTTCAACACAGAAATAACTCAGACTTGGCCAACATCCTGAGCAGCTTCAGCCATGACATGAATTTTGAGGTTGTCCCGTGCAGGGCCAAATGGACTCTACGACCCTGGTGGGACCCTTCCAACTCAAGATATTCTTTGATGCTCGGTGCTGAGCTATGTAGCCTGGCAAGACATGACTGGTGCTAACACCAAGCCTATGAAATCACAGGTGTCTGTGTCCAAGATGCTGCAGGGGAGAAAACACCATCATCATCCATTGAGAAAATGAAAACATTCATGCTTACAGGCACAGGCCTAGGAATAACAAGCCTAGGATCAAGAATTGCCACTGACAATAGCAAAGTTGAAGCTTTTCATGGCTTCTCAGCAACAGTTAGATCCTCCAGCAGTAATGAATTAATTGTTCAACTGTGTCCAGAGCTGATGAACCCACAAAAATGTTTGAAAACTGAAAGCAGGCCTAGAAGCCAGGTGACTAGGAATCTGCCACAGTGACTATAGTAGTCTCTTGAGAAACACAATCAATAGGGAGAAGCTAAGCCTACAGATAAATGTAAAGTCACCTTTTCCCCTCCCAAATACCATATTCATAGAATTTCAAAGAATAGCAGAAATAAAATCCAATCACAAAACGAGACTGTAATTGTCCTTCACATAAGTAAGCTCTGTCATAGAAGAGACAGAGCACATGGCCAGCATTTGGTCTCACACTAAGCTTCACTTGGTCTTTTGTTGTGGTTGACAACCATTTCTTCACTGCGGTGTACTTTTACAGTCTATGTGAACACTCATGTGAGAACATACAGACATTTGAGGAACAAACACATTTACAAGTCAACAAAACAAATTAGCACAACTGACTAATTCTCTTTGAAGTCCTTCTCTCTCCTGAATACATACTTCACTACAAACACTACAGTATTCTCATAATTGATTTGCTTTCTCAGCTCCAAGCCACTGGTTACTATATCCTGACACTGATTTAACAGGGTTAATTCAAGGGAGCATTTTAGGATGATCTTAAAATAGTTCGTAATTCTACCCTGCAGGCCTACTTTTAATTATGTTGTTCTTGCATAACTTTGTCTGCTGAGCTGATCAACCACCTCTGGCTCCTCTTTCATTGCTTAGGCAACTGGCAGCAAAAGTCCCATTTGGGAATCTTAGACTGCCTTCTTCTGTGAATACTCAGCCCAATGCAAATGAAACCCTAGCTCACATACAGCACTGAAACATGTCTTGGAGGGCTGTCAATGAGAAAGCCCTCTGGATTTGACTATGTGATTATACCAGCACCTAAGTCACTGAGGAAGCAGATGAGATTACGGGATAGTGCAGATGAGGACTGACCAATTTTCTGAGGATCTTTCCCAGACAGTGTATCTTCTGCTACAGTGCCTAGCTAAGGCCAGCTTATCAGATATTCTGCAGCCAGTACACAACTGCATTTGCTCAGAGGAAGTACTCTGTCAAGAGAAAGCAAGTTTTTACATAAGCAATGGCAATCTTATTCCAGGAATTAAACTATAGAAGCATCCATGGCCATAACATGTACAGTAGTACCCAAAATAAATCTTGATTCATGTACATCAGTCGCACATTAACCAAATACAGAATCTTTGTAGGCATTCACTCAAAGAGGAAACAATATAAGAATTGGGCTGCCAATTTAGACTACCAGAAACATCAGTCATTGGTTCTTAATGCTTTAATAATTAATTCATACTTTCTCCAGAAAAAAGCCAAAAGCCCCAAAACATGAAAGTAGAACCCTACTGATTGTGTTTTTCAAAACGTGAAAGTAGAACAACTAAAATCTACAAGTATAAAATAAAAAGCTATTTAAAAATTTGGATTGACTAATCAAGAATAATTTTTTCATTCAAAAAATACCACAGGTCTTCCACAATGCCTCCACAGACATTAGCATTAATGCATGTACATATTGCATATTAGGACCTTTAAATTAAAACCACCTAAGTCATTGCTGATTGGATAATGACTACGAGGTGCTCCTTTTCTCATTCAACTACTTTTCTGAAAGTTAAAGAAGAGAAAAACTAAAAAAAAAAAAAAAGGAAGCAGGAGTTAGACTTCGGAATTTGTGGTTTTTTCTTCTATACTTTCTTCCATGCTAATTTTTCATTATTTGCATTTTGGATACTTTAGATATGCAACCTTAGCCGACCTCCTGAATGCAGCAGAATGAATTAGGGAAAGAAGAGCACATTGCACAAAAAGCAGAGCTATAGACAATAGTTAAGGAAAGAACAAACATTGTAATCATGCTACATATTAGTGTGAACCTGTACAGAAAAAAACCTCACAGAGTAATTTCCCATTATATCATGGAAAGCATCTACTTTCTATACCATAATTATTTTTATTCAGAATTCTCATTTAAAATATCCCATTATTTTAACAAATCACACAGCTTCCAGAGGAAATCTGGTTTTGACCAGTTCTGGAGTCATATAATCAGTGCTGCTCAGGAACCACAACAGAGACTACTTGTATCTCCAACAGTTTGAAAGGGCACTACTTTCATTTCCCTCATGCCTCAAACCAGAAACATTAACTGGGTGCTGCAGGGAACACTTAGATAAAACATGGTTTGTCCTGTTGCAGTGAAAGCACAACAATGTTGAAGCTCTGCTTTTCAGCAGTATCTAACTATGAAGCAGGTGAGGGTAGAGGAGTAATAGGACTAAATAATGTATATGCTGTGGGGTTTTTTACTAATTTTGAAAGCCCACAATATTCAGCAAAGGAACAACATACTTACGGAGAGAAAATTCTGTTCATAAGAAATGTCAGTACATCTTATTATGGTGACAGTGCAATAGCATGCCTTTGATATTATTAAATTCACAGCTTTGATAAACAACCTACAAATTACCTCTTGAAGTTAGCTGCATAATAATACCTGAAGCGTAAAGACAGGAAATGGAATTTAATTAAGTGTTGCCCAGCTAAATCACACAGAGAAAAGTACAGGGAGGTGGTAAAAACACTGAGGACTTCCATCTCTGCATGGAGGTGGTAAGACAGAGGGGCCAGGCAAAAGGCTATATCTGAAAATATACTGAGCTATAGTGGGTCACACACCATCACTTCCTGATGAGCAAAAGCTCCCATTCTCCTTCCTCCCTTTCCACATGCAACATTCATTTTCTCCTTCTTTACACAAAGGAGAAAAGCAGTATCATGAAACAGGGAAAAATTGGTAGGGATAAACTGTACATATCCTAATTAATACTTAAGACTTAAAAAAATACAGTGCAATACACATTTGGTAGCCCAGCAGAAAAGTCCTGCATAAACAGGACATAAACACCGATGAAACCAACATGGAAAACAGGTGCCAGTGTTATACTGGGGTTGTAAAGTAATGGTACTCAAATATATTTTGCAGAATTGATAGATATCTTAAATTAGTTGGTGAGGATTGACATGATGCTAAATGGTAGCATCATACATTCTTTTCCTTAGGTATAACAGTTAATAGTATTTTTATTAATACTAATTAATAAATTAATACATTACAACAAAGTATATATTATTAACAAATAACTATTATGTGATTACATATAAAGTATATAACATTAAATATAATACTATTTTACATATGATATATTCTTACATATAATATGAATTATTTATAATAATTGGTTAATTAGTTAATATTAATCAATAGATTATTAAGTACCACCTATCATCTAGAACTATATAGCTTCCCACTAAAATAAAAAGTGAAGTAGTCTAATACTTTTGGAAAGCATACATATTTGGAAAGTATACAAAATGTTTAAAATATCAGCAATCCAACTTCCACAGGAACAGGTAGATCCCCAAAAGTATGTGGCCACAGAGCTCCAGCACTTACTGACATCCCACGGGTTACAATGAGCCTGCATTCAACATCGTCTCCCTAC
Source organism: Climacteris rufus (assembly GCA_013398175.1). NCBI lineage: Eukaryota > Metazoa > Chordata > Aves > Passeriformes > Climacteridae > Climacteris > Climacteris rufus. Next base: position 118,153 of record VZRZ01006162.1, read on the forward strand.
TAATAATCCTTGACTCAGCCCATTCACAGAATCCTAGAATATCTCAAGTTGGAAGGGACACATAAGAATCATCGAGACACTCCCTGCTCCTTGCCACACTACCAGGAACTAATCTGTATACCTAGAAGTGTCTGGATGATGCTCTTAGACATAAGACTTATTTCTATTGCCCTAATTAAACAAATGAACTTTCAGAAACAGAAACACATTAACAGTGTCCTAAATTTAGGAGCATTTTTTAAACTTAATTGGGTAAACAATAATTCAGTCATTTAATAGGATATACGTTTCTAGGCTTTTACTACTGTGAGAAATAATTGCAACTCATTTTGCTCCCCTCTGATTCCTAAATTAAAATGTGCCTTCAATAAACATGAAAGTACGTACAACGCCTAATAGTCTGAACGTGAAGTCCAGACATGAATTTAACAGGGAGCCACCTTCATAGAAAGACCATCCCAATGGCATTGCACACAAATAATCCAAGCAAATTTACATTGAAGTCAAGGACTCCAAGGTAATGCACCTGCCCTTGAGAAACAAGCACAGGCAGATATTGTAACAATTCTTGCAGTTTTGTCTTTGCCCAATTAATGAATAAGGACTCTTTAAAGTGTTTCATGTTACATAATCCCACAGAAATATTTATTCTGAGAAATTTAATGTTTCTTCAGAGTGTTGGCTAGTTAAATGTTAACCTAAAGCTCCAAGAAGGCAACTGCATGTGATCCTGTAGTGATATAGTCTCTTAACTGGAGACTGAGCAGTCAAAACAGAGAAGTTCAGCAGCAATTGCCTGTGCTAATAATAGAGACAAAGTATCATCTACTAATTAACACACTAACAATTGAATATTGATGAGAGTTTGTCACTTTCAAAATAATTGAATCCATCGTGCTTCCAACAACCAAGAGTGTTAAAGATTTGTAGTAAAGAAAGGATTTTCCATTCAGGAATGCTTTGTCAGCTTTCCTATTGCATTCTGTACACTGAAAGACACATTCAAAATAATTCCTCCTGTCCGATAATTTTCCCTATTTTTTGGTTCCCAAAGATAAAACACCTGGGATATTCTGAGTCCATAAAATTAATATGTATTCTTGTTCTCATGTACAAAAGTAGATCCAAGTACAAAGGATCTAAGAGAATTAAGACCTGGTAATTCTGCTAAATGTTACATCATTTACTGGAAAGTAGGATAAAATTATAGGGGTTGCACAGCAACCCTATGAAAGCTCAGTAACACAAAACAGAAGGGTTATTTTTTCTACTGGAATTTATTTTCCCCACCAGTTATACTTTTTTGGAGGCTGAGTTTTCAAAGACATGACTAAAATATAAATTGTAGATCTACCAAAAACTTTTAGGTGATTCCATGGAGCAATCAAATCCTGAGAGCTAGCAGTGCTTGAGATAAACTGGAAAAAGAATCTCTGGGAAGGTATCTGCACAGTTAACAGTGGTAACAAGTTAAGGGTATAATCCTGCTACTTGCCTGGGAAAAAAAAGGCCACTGACCATCAAATGTTTTCTTATTGGGTGTGACAGGAATATAAAGAGATGAGACAAAAATCCAAGCCCTAAGAGGAGAGCTGAAATTAAATGGAATACTGTTCAGAAATATCTCCTTTGAGTGATTTTAATTCCTCATTAGTTCCCTGGGCTTCACATATATGGCTCACAAAACAAAAGATTGATTATAAAACAGTTGATTTAAAAATAAGTGATCTCTCCATCTTCCATCTGTTTTTCACCATTTCATGTATACAAGAGAAATTACCTCATAAGTTAAAAATTCACATGTGAGAAAATATCTGTTATATATATAATATACACATACGACTTGCCAAGATAATTTTTAAAGCACAGATATTAATTTAATATTAATTTAAATTTATAAAAAGAACTTTTCTTCTACAACAGGGATTCAAAAAAATGCATTTAATAAAAAAAAACAGTCTTCAGAAAGACCCAAAGTCTTTGTACTTAACAAAATAATTTTGTGATGTTTGCTTCCCAGATGTTGAAGTAATCAGAAAACTGCAACTGCCTATTCACACGAGTGACTTCTCAGTTCTATATTCTCCACCCTTAAAGAAGTGCAAGAGCTTAACCAAACCATTAAATATGAGAAGGAATTCCTGTGGTTAAAAGACAACTTAGGTATAACAAAATGAGGTGCTGCTGGTGAAATAAAGAAACAAATTTATTTTACCTTCTGTAACTAATGGGGTGGTCCATAGGTATTCCTTTGCTATTCTGCATTTCTTAAAACATGGAAGTGGAGGGCCCTCTGCAACTTATGCAGCAGCTGGAGAGAAATGGTGAGACATATCCACAAACTACCCCTTTTTCCTCTCATAGAAGGCTTCTTCTGTGCTTGGATTTTGAGGGAGAATATTCTGGATGGAAAAGTCAATTTTTCATTAAAAGTCACTGAAGCTTATCTTTAAATTGGTGCTAAAACTGGTTCTTGCATTGCAACCTTTTGTGCCCAGATTCATCACGTAGGGAATTTTTACAGCAAATTCCACACCTCCTGCAAAGCATGGTTTAAAATGGAAGCTCCAACACAACATTAGCAATGGCCATGCTATGATAAGAGAGAAGAGAATACAATAATTGTTATAGTTTGCTAAGCTCCACCTGGAGGACCTGGTGGCTAAATGGATTACTTGCTGACTTTTCACCTTTGGGATTCCAGCCCTGACTGGAGTGACTGAAAATCATTCTGATCAGTCAAGTGAAAAAAGACCAAAGTGAAATTAGACTGGTGGTTTCAGATCAGTTCCCTCAGTGCTGTACTTCCAAATCACAAAACCACAGCACGTTGAATGCTGCTAGCAGGGGAGAAACTGAGAGGCTTTGAGGCTTAATGAGCATGAATCCAGCTGCCTATCCAGCTCAAAAACACCTTAGCATTGAGTATAACCATCCCATACAAACAGGCACAAAGTAGAATAAATGACTGTGGATTACCATACAAATTAAGCAAGAGGAATCCCTTGCGAATGTGTTTTGAAATGCCTGCATTGCATATCACAATAATATAATTGTTAATCATAATAGATTAACTCTGACAGCCAGATGACATTTTGCTAAATGTTTAAACCAAGTCTCTAACAGTACTTGAATATTTCTATTTTAAAAAAGGCACCTTTCTGTTTTCATTGCACTCATAAAAACTAAACAATCCTAGCATATCCCATGACTCATGTACAAGAATTATTTCAAATTAAAAATGGGAAAACTGGGGAACAAAGAGATTGGAGTGTTTTATCCATAGATTTTTAAGGCCAAAAAAGGACAGTATTATCATTTAATCTGATATTACACTTCCCACTATCTCTGTACAAAGTTGGACAGTGAGAATCAATCAAGAGAACCGCTGTTACCATGCAGGAATTCAAGATTCCAAACCTCAAGCTCAATTTCCTGTTAATTTATAGAACCAGGCATAGAAAATTTGCCTTGAAGCCAGTGTTTTACTGCAGATAAAACAGTCTTACCCTGTGCTGCTGTCTTTAGCTGTAGCTCAGCCAGAAGACAGACAAAATCCCACTTCCTACAGTGAGACAACTTAAAAGGGCAAGAGAGTTGGCATACATTAAACGTGTACAGAAAGTACTCCATTAAATTACTGCTTGGAACCAGCCAGAAGAAAGACCTCTGTCATAGTTTGAATAATTCAGGGCTAGGTTGTTTTTTTAAAACTTTATTTGGTGTTTTTTTTCCTTGTCTAAAATCATATAAGATTGCTTCTTTATGGCAGAACCTGCAGAAAATACTCATTTGCTACACGAACATGAGTGACAGTGTAGATATAGAAGAAACTGTGATTTTGTATGCTGGAGCTGAGATGTCTCAAAAAGTAGTCTCATCTAGAATGTTGCCTATAAAAATGAACACATTTATTTATGAGATTATTATTTGGGGGTATCTAGCACATTGTCATGATTTTCATTAAACGAAAAATCAATTGAAGTGAAAACAGAGCCTGTGAATTTTTCTAGGGGATCAGACATTGCTCCTCACTCAAAAGCGATGTTGGTTTTGCACCTCAGAGCTTTCTCAGTTCTCACATCAGATCAACAAACAGAACAGGAGTTCTTATAAAGCAGCCACAGCAGCCCAACTTCACATTACAGAAATCTGACATTATTGTCCTCCCCTACCAACTATCCTCCATGCTCTGTTTAAGAAGATTAGGGAATATTAGCAAATATTCAACATTAGACTGCTGTGAAAATGTGTGAGAAAAAATTATAAGACGATTGAAACATCCTGTGTACGTGGAGAATTTTCAAATATGGTTCACTGCTGAAGGCTTGATTAGCTAGATATGATTGCAATCACTAATTCTCTTCTTTAGGGTCATACGCCTGCTCGGAGGCCCAAGAAATTTCAGCTACGAAGCAAAAGGGCTGTGTGTACTCCACGACTCTTTCACTAACCTACTGAAAATACTGAAAAATACGGCCTTCCTAAACACTGTATTTAATCATAGCTCGTACAATTTCATGTTTAGAATTATTTAATAATTACTGCTTTATAGAATTTTTCTTCATTTATTTTAAAATGGTTTACAGCATAAAATTGCCTGTTGAACTTCTGTAAAACTTACATCTAACAAAAGAGTATGCCAAAAAGCCTTCTAGAAATCTGAAAACAATTCAAACACCTGATAACTATTTTGTTATTGGCACAAAAATACATGGCTCCAAATTAATTTATTTCATGTATTGCATATACCTTATACTGCAAGATCTCTCTCTGTCTACAATTCAGCTCACTGGCTTTAACACTGTTGAAAGGAGTCTGTATCTATATATTGGACTTTATTGTTTTGGCTCAGTCTCTGACAACTGGGACCTGGATTACGTACTGTGGTCTATTGAGTCAGGCTTCTGCTGAAGACCACATGACATTATTTTTCTCCAGCAAGTCATATGCATTATGATAAAAACTTTCTCAGTGAGAACCCTGGTAAAAACTAGTCTGAAATTAACCGGTCTCCATACAGACACCAATACCAGACAAAGGACCTGATACACTATCATAAAGGAAAGATCAGAATTGCTAATGGCATTTACTACTATGCAAAATTAAGGGGTTAGATGCAAGTTAATTGCATCTGATGTTTCATCTATTTCATCATAGAAATTCATGTGCTCTGCCTTAGAAGAACACCACTATAGAAAATGATGTTATCTTTCTTTTGATGCATCACCAGAAATTGAAAATGGCTTTTTAAAGAGTCTATTGGGGAACCAACACTTTCCACAATTTTTTTCATCCTTTCTTTTGCCAAAATGGATTTTCTTATTGATTTTGGAGCTATCATACATTTTAGCTCACAGTAGCCTAGCACACTAAAACATTGCTGGGCACATCCATTTCTTGTGCTCTCTGCTATTTAGATTTTGTATTATACAGTCATTCATCGCTCAGTGTGCAACGTGCATCATTTTCTATCTGTGTAAGCTATTAATAATTTTTAGATATACTTTCACATGAACTCTTTTTCTTACCAGTCAATTTTACTTAAAATTAAAAATTTAAAAATCTACTTTAGATTGTTTTAAGTAAGCATTTTGTTATATGTCAAGAGAAGCGTATTAATTTGCTTCCTATTGTACACTTGCAGCAATATCCAAAATTACTGCTGGACCAACAAAATACACCTAATACAAAAGAAAATATTCTTACAAAATTTTTCTTTGCAATACTTTCTCTTAAGAGTGGCTATCATTAGGTCTAGTTCCATTCAAGAGCTGGTCACAAGACAGGGATATTTTTTCTCATTTAAATTCATCCTCGTATTAAGAATCATCTGTGTCTATTTGTACAGAAAATGTAGTTCTCAGAGCATGAACAACCTGAGCTGTGAGCTACAGCCTGTGAACCACGTGGAAGGATTTATCTTAGAATGGACTAACACTACTGTGGGGCATTGCTAAAATGCTGAGACCTAGTTGCACATTCTTCTCTCTGCCAGGATGCAAGATTGCAAGCTGATACCACATCCAGCTTTGCATTTCTAGAAGTTGGACACTGCATCCAGTCATGCTCCTAGCATAATTGTTAAGGCATTCTGAATTATTCCCTTTGTCTTCTGTAGAAAAGCCACTGGAAGAAGAGAATGCAACAACATCCTTGGCACCCTGTGTGGGTCTGGACATGTAACAAAACCAGCACCTTCAAATCAGGACTCCACTCAGCAAAAAAGCCCTAGGAGAAAGAGTCTATAACACCAAATCCCAGCTTTCATGTCATGCAAGTGTCTTGATCATGTAAAACATGATGTAGCAGAGAGAAAAATATTTAAAACAAGTTAATAAAAAAATAGGATTATATGATCTTGATTTTCTGTATTTTTCAATGTCAAATTCTGATATGTGTCAGTGATATATTTACCGTGGTCTAAGTATTAACATCTTCATTTTATACAAACATTAATGTCTAAGGATAGAGTTTTTTATTCATTCTTCCATATCTGCAGCTATGGAAAGCTTCTGCACAGAGCTGCAGTAGCTGATGTGGCAAGAGATGAACTGAAGGCATCATTCAGAACAACATGCCTTCCCAACAACCAACCTCAGTCAGAGTCCTTAGAAAGCAAGGAGAGAGGGAGAATGCTTAAATCCTGGTTTTGTAGCGAAAGAATAACATTTTTCCTAAGGGAGCCCTTTATTTTATTTAATAACTCTTAGCTTTTGTTATATTAATATTAGGTTTCATCCAGTTTCTTTGCACAGTGGGGACTGAATGCAAGCAATGGTTAGAAGCTCCCATTCGCCGAATTTCTCACTACTGTGATGAGGTTCTTCAAGTGGAGGCATAAATTTTACCCCCATTATGCTGCAGTGTCACTCCCACTGGGTTTGTGAGAGGCGTAATTCTCCTCTCTCACAAAAAATACCCCAATAAAACACACTTAATATGCCAAGAGGAGACCATCTCCCTACCAGCTATCTTTACTAGAAGGGCCCTTGAACACCCTTGAGTTCATTTATGCAGCTGATATTGGTAAGGCTTGTTTTTTTCCTCTTACTGGTGATTGTTGCTATTTTGGGGGAATGCTGTTGGAAACAAAAGCACCTGTAATCACCGACACTTCATAAAGTGTCCTCAGGCATAAAAGCAGCCAAACAATGGATGCCTCCTCATACATTTGCATATATTTGGCTTCTTTATTCACAGAAAGCTATTAGACATACAGAATGGTTGAGAATGCTGCTATATAAAGACAATTGCATGATATATTTAAATTAGCATTTCCCCCTACCCCAGCAATACTGCTTGGAATGTTATTTTTTAGACAAATTTCCACACAACTCCCCTGTCATGAACTGAGATTTTAGCAGCACGTCCTACAAATAACAGCTTAGGTTGGTAGATGTCCAGACGTGGTCCCTAACAAATTAACATTTCCACCACTGGTAACACTGTATGTACAACACCCAGACCCGAGGTGATCCCCTAAAAACTCTCAAGTTTCTCTCAGTAAGTCAACAATTTGTCTTTTAAAAATCTAGCAACTTTTTTTTTTCTGCTTTCCTGAGGAATAATACATTTGTACTGTCTTAGTGAGCTTCTGCCTCTGGAATTTGTCCAGTTATCATCAGATCACTGATGTACAGGAAAGGAAACCATAACTGGTCATAAATTTTCTAAAAGCAAGTGTTCCTAAATTCTCCTCTTCCCCAAATAAGACCTCAAACACCTGCTAAAGGTAACAACACACAAAATAAAACTATGAAATTAAGTAGAATTGAATATTATCTTATAACTAAAAGTTGGGAAGAAGTTTTATTTAGTAAACTTTGGTTAACCTAGTATTATTTCAACAACTAGAAGAACTTCAGAACATGCAATCACCAGAACTACTGTAAAATTAAATAAAAGAAAGAAGGGGAAAACAGAGCATTAAATATTCTTTTATATCAAATAGATATATAAGACTTTTCTTAAAAGAAAAGTCTAATTACATATATGTAAAATATTAATCAACCTTTACACCAAAAAAAACGAGAAAATTTTAGCAAACTTATAGCTCTCATACAGCCTATAAGAGCATGACCATTTTGTAGTAGAAACTACTTCTCCCAACCCAAATATATTCAGGAACAGTTACATTCATTTTGCCCTCCTGCTACTACCACCTTTTATCTGAAACAATTATTTCATTTCCTTCTCTGATGCCTTCCCCTGAAGCAGTAATCACACTCCTCAGCATTAATTGTACTACATTTAACAAGCTGAACTCTCTTTGTACCCTGCACATGGTAGGCTTTCTACTTTTCAATTACCCTAGCTTCACCTGTACCAGTTCAAATTCATTTTCCATGAGCACGGCTAGACAAAACTGTCAGGTGAGGTGCCTCCACTGTCCTGTACATTATGAATACTCACCTCTCTCTACCCAAATGCACTGCTTCCCAGTGGCTCATACCACAGCCTGCTTTATGGACTCAGCATCCAGGTACCTCTCATACATGGGGTTCTAATAGGTTTATGGCTTTTTTACTTGTTACTTTGTCATTGCAGGGGTAATCTCAGGGCAGAAACTGGTATCCTATAAGGTAAAGCCCCCCCAAGTCCCAGGACTTCTCTATCTCTAAAGCCACGTACACAGCACACAGCATTAGAGTGTAAGGCTGGCCAGATTTTCTTTCTTTGGTCCAAGGACACAATGATGATGATGATGACTGCAATTACTATAATTTTTTACTATTAGTATTATTACTGTTGCTGTGTGGGTTTTTTCAGTTCAAAGTACACTGAAAAAAAAAAAAAAGAACCCAACATTGTAGCAACCACTGTAGCAATTTTATGCCATAGAATGAAGTTATGTGTAATGTGCAGCATAAGGTTGCAGTATGAAAGTATATGGGACTGCTTGAAAGTGCAAAGCCTGTGAGTTTTGTTTTGTTTTTTCCTAATAGAGGATTTGCTTTTTCTTCACTCACTGAGATGTACAAAAATCCCCTTAAGAATATATTTTCTTCTTCACCTCTTGTTCTCTCTATTAAAAGACACAGTATAACAAAAAGCATATTCCAATTAGCATTCCACAAAATAACCAAACCTCTGAGCCTATTCTTGTCTCAACAACTGCAAGAAATTGATAGAAGCTAGGACTTATGATAAAAAAGTTCCATTTATGAGTAGTCTATGGGGCAGTTTATTTATTATTTATCCACTCTTCCATTCATTCCACCATCCCCTTTGACTGTAAGAATTGCATCTGCAAGACTAACAAAAAAGATGACTTTTTGAAGTTGGTTTTGGTCCTTTTCCTTTGCCAGAAATTCTTGACCAAGCTTCCTCTGTCTCTCTGGAATTAACTGAAAGCCATACGCTGAAAACACATGACTTGAAGACTCCTCCAACATTAGCAACATTAGCATTTATGACTTGCACTGACAGAACAAGCCTCAGAGGAAAAAAAAACAAAACAGCTACTTTCCAGAGCTACTTTCCAGAAGCACTGCACATCTCCTGACCTACTGCTTCTATGTAGAAGGTCAGGAGAACTGGTTTTGGAGACAAGCCTACCAAATGATTGGATGGATGTTTCTCCCTCTCTCCCAAAGACAGCTAATCGTAGAATTCTTTTGAAGAAGAAAACAAAATATTCCCACGTTTACATACAGAGAGGTAAAAACAGTCTATTTATGGTCTGACCAAGAATATCCATGTAGACAGAAACTGCACCTTGCGAGATTTAGTTTCTGACATCAGATGTAAAGCAGTACGTGTAAGCATGCAGTTTGCACAGGAGGAATGCTTTAATAGAAAAAGGATCCCAGCAAATCCTTCAATATGCTCCATCTAAGCAATAGAGTCCAATAGCACAATGATTTCTCAGAAGTAGAAGTACATTTTCTGAGAAAAAGATCCAGTAAACTAATAATTTTATACCAGAAAGCTCTGGCCAGACTGAAATCCCTCATTCTCAGGATGGATTCAATCATAAACAAATTCCTAAAGGGAAGTCATACAAGAGTGAATTTCAGGAAAAAAAAGGTTTCTTTCCTACCTTAGAAAAACAGCCATTTAGGTCTTCTCTGTATATCATAAAATTAAACTCCATTAAAATAAAAGCCACATTATTCTATAGAATATGAGAAGTAAACTCCCATCAGGTGTATAAACACTTACTCTTTTGAAGTATTGTTTCCTAAATAGTGAAAATTCACACATAATCTCCACTTCTACTAGAACTGGTGGTAGCACTGCTGATATTTCAGAAGTTTCATCATCTGCATTTATTTTTAAAGAACGTTAACAACTCCTATATTATGGTAACTCCAACAAACAAACTATTTTTAAAAAGCAAACTGGTTTTGTTGTGGGTTTTGATTATTATTTCTTCCCAAAGATATGACTTGAGTAAATTCTAGAAAACCTAGGGAGCTTTCTTCTATAGGCTGTGTTAATGAATTTGCATAAGTTACTGGTCATTACCACCTATAACTCTTCCTCAGTGGTTCTCTGCATTTTAGCTACACTTCCCAAGCTACTGAGGATGGATACAGCTTCACTTCCCCAGCAGGCAGTCAAAACACCTCATTTTGTTTCAGTGGGTTTTTCTCACAAATTATTTTTGCCTCAATGCCCTTCTCTAAAACCTCACTAAAGCTTTTCACGGGCAAAATTATTTCACCATTTATACTTTCTTTGCTTTTAATTAATAACCTGGGATATAATTGCAATATGACATTTCAGAGAGTGCAATTACAGTTTAATAAACCATGTGGGGCATTTAAAGGCAAAATGCCCTAGGTTTGCAAGTACTCTGCATTATTTGCATACTCTTTGACATGCTTTGTGGTTTAGTCTGATGTGGCTTTTCTAATGAGAAATAAACAGAAGTTAATCATTCAGGAGGCAAAGGGAAAAGCACAGTCAGAATAAAATGCCTCTTTTGCAGTTACACGTTAATTCCATGGAGTAATTTAGACACAGTTTATCCTTATTTTTTTTCTTTTTCTCTTTTTTTTCCCAAATGGACTGAAGAAATATCCTCCTGATAAGGAGGGAAAAAAAAAAAAAACCCAACAAAGACTATAGAAACTTAAGGCAGAAAAATGTTCTATTAAATTTTCTTTAAGAATCTATATATCACCTCTATCTACATTAGGTTTTCTGAGCAGTACCTTGTAGTACTCTTCCATAGGGAACAATAAACACAGTTAGTTAACCAGATGATTCAGAAAGGAAGAATTTGATAAGGATATCACCCAAGTTGTAAATGGACTCTGCATGACTCATTTGCCACTTCAGAAAATCTATGGTATCATTCCATTACTCATTCTCTAATATTTTGGGACTCTCTCCAGGGGGATAATTACTTGGGAAAAAAGTACAATCAAATTATCTAGGAACAAGGTCAGATGTCCATACAATTGAAAGACATTATTTAATAAAACAACTGTTCGGCTACTGTCTTGCAGAAAGCTCAGAGAAGATAAGGAACCTGTATGCATGAAAAGTTATTGACACACTTCATAGTACTGAGCAGAAAACAAAACAGTCATGCTACTGAACAAATACTGGTTTAAAGTCTGTAATTTAGGCTCAATTTTCAAACTACTATTTTCCAAAGTGAGTCACAACCAGAATTGTCAAGATATGTGTGCTCTCTGCTACAGAGAGGCATCTCAGGACCCTCTCAAAATGACTAGTTTTGATAATAAGTTTTCCTGAAAATATCATCTTTTCTTACTTCAGACTACTTCTTAAGTCAACTATTTTTACAATAAATATTTATTGTGATGAAATGTGCTCTGAATTATGAGAAAATTAAGACATTCACCAAGGAAAAATCACTAGGAATCTGATCAAAGAGAGAAAAAAAGTTCTTATTCTTATAGTAATGACAGGATAGGAAACTATGTATGAACTATTTTATGAACTATTTTTTGCAGTTCTTTAATTCCCCTTGTAAAAGCTTACCTTAAAATATTGTTTTTCAAGTATTATCACAGTAAGTTTCTAATTATTCTTACTAAATGTGTGTAAATTAGCAAGCTAAAGGTTTTGAGAAGCATGCTGTGTGTCCTCATTCTTGCTCCACATATATTCCAGGTGTCTTAATTATTACTTGACTACTTCATTTTATTTCTACTTTTGGGTGTTTAATATTGTGTCACTTAAGTGTTTGCTAGAACAGGCCCTCAAGGAATAACCAGTGTTGGCTCAGACCCTCAGCATTCTCAGCACTAATTTAGTGATCTCAAAACAGAACTACAAGGTATGGTTAGTTATGTTTGGCCCTACACGTATTATTCAACCTTAAGAAAGCTCATAGTAATATACCAGAGTCTGGAAAGAGCTTTCTTTCACTCCTCCCCTCCCCCCCTCCCTGGATTAGTTACTCTCATTTAATAAAGAACTTTTCAAATGCAATGACTTGAAATTCACAGCTGCCAGGAGGACCACAGAAAAGCCTGTGACCACCAGGTGTTTACCTTATGCTCGAACTGGGAGATTTTCTTTTGCCAAATTCCCATTAAACTTGCAGTGAAGTATTTTGGTTCAGAAGGTGGTCAAAAGTAGTTAGTACTTTTATAATGAGCGAACCCCCAGCCCCCTACCAGTTCTAGTAAATGGAAACTCTTTGCTCTATGTGCTCATGTCCCCAGCACCTGTGGGAGCTGCTACCACAGCAGATGGCCAAAAGGAAGATGAAAAGAAGATGGATGAAGGAAAGAAGAAAGCAGACGGACAATCCAAGATGGTATTCATCTAGTTCTTCACGGTTCTATTTTTCTGTTTCCTCCCCTTCTGTGTCTCTGTCTGTTCCAGACCGAAAATCAGTTGCCCTTCTTCTAGACATTTCAGAATTTTACAAGCAAACTAAATGAACACATTAATTCTGCTTTAATGAATAGTGAGCAAAATAAGTGTTCACTTGTAATAGCAAAAATAGGTAACAAAACATGTTTATGCCTGAGGAAAAAAAAGAGGCTTTTTGATTATGTGATTCTCCCATCATACAAGCAAAAAAAAATTTATCAACAGTCCAAAAACATTTGGAATTTATCTTCCTTAATTCCTGAATGCCCCTGCATTTTATCTCTGTTTCTCAACCTCCTTACTCCATTCCTGAAACCTGTTCTAATATGCATGTAAACCGTTACTAAAAGGCATGTAATTAGACTTAAATCAATAGCTGGATATCTGGATTGTGCAGTGGCAAAAGTCAGGCAATTCCACAGATATAGCCCCTGAGGGATATCCTCTGCTACTCTATGAGGTTTTAGATTTTACTTTCTGCATCTTGACTGATTAAATCAAAATGTACCTTGGCATTTTTGCTGCTTTTAATGAAAAAGGTTTCCAACATTCAGCAAAATACACTTACATTTGCCCAATATTTCTAATACAAACACTACCTTAAATTTTCTGAATTACAGCAGATTTTTATTATTTCACACACACATACACACTCACACTGTGGGTAAAAGCAGTAGCTGTTTAATGTTTTTTAATGAGAATTAAAAATCTGTTTATTTGATTTAATCAGCTCATTGAGCATTCTCTTTGTTCCTCTAATCCCTTGAATGGGGATGTCAAGGCATGTGATAGCACACAGCCATGACAATAATCTCAGGAGGTTATCCATTGCTGCCATTTATAATAAGTAATGCATTTTAGTACTAACGAGACAGCTATACTCATTACAGGGGAAATCTACTCCTCCCCCTGCATAAGAGCAAGAGCAGCAGCTGGCTTTGGGCAAGGAATTATGGAGGGAGGTCTTCTGGGTACAGAACCCATTTGCAAAAGGGGAGCTGGCTCTTGCAGCCCTCCAAAAAGGCCCAGCCACTCCCATCACCTCTTTAGCTTCTAGACTAAGGAGCAAATAATAATTCTCTCTTAACTCAGTTTACCTTCAGAACTTCCCCCTGTTAGAGAACATTCAGAAGCTGCCATGGACCCACCGCTCTACTCTGCCACTGAGTATGAGTGCTACAGGACTCTCCACAGGAAAAAGAACCTTCCATACCCAGTTATGGATAGCTTTCAACATATATCTGCACGTAGTAGATAACATTAGACTCTGAATGAATGGCTGTATGAATAAAAAAGCATGCCCATCTTTGCTTCCAAGATTAGCACCTTCAAATTAGCCCCTTGCATTAAAGAAACTCTTTTCAGAGGTGTTCAACACCAGCACAGACCACTGGAACCTCAATCAGGACAAAACTCTTTTAGCTATTGTAGAAGGACCATAAAGTCTTGCAGGTTTCATCACTGTCAGTTTTGAATTGCATTTTCTTTTTTTTTTCAAATCCAACTGTTACTTACATTTGCAAAAAATCTATTTTCTTTTATACTTTATCTTATGTGGAGCATGTGGTTGCCTTTACCTACACAACCAAAAATGTTTCTGGGATTTCTACTGAAGCTTAAGTCTGCTGTCATTATTTGAGCATTCATATTCATGTTTACACTCTATGGCTACAGAACCACGGTGAATATCAATCACAAAATTCCCATCTCAAAAAGGAAGCACAATATAACCTCTGTGAAGTGACTAGGTCCTTACTAATTGCTGCTTGAGGTAGCAGGACAAGTACTGTTCAGCAATATGTAGAGAAATAATAAATTCCTTAAATGCAGCAGAGTTACCTGAGAGACTTACTCAGTGACACTGCAATCAGAACAGGACCATAAATAGCAGCAGATGAGACAGCACAGTACGTGCAGTAATGCTTGGCTATTTTTCCTAGAGGTGACATCTAAAAGAGGTATTATTATGGAACTGAAAAAATAAGTTTGAAGAAATATGATATCCAAATTCTCATTGACTTCTCCTAGAGCTAAAGTTCAAAGGCTGCAGAATCAGACTTCCCTTTTTTAATGTGATAAATGGATGTTTTTAAGCCTTCATTTGCTAACCACATGATCATATAGCCCAAAGCAGCAGCCACAGATACCACAAATTATTTTAAAAGAAAGGATAATTTCCATGCCACATTTTGATGCCTGATCAATCAGTTGATTTGGATATCATGTCCAATCCAGGGAAAACACGTTTGAAGAGTGCATCACTCTGCACAGGTAATTGTACTGACTAGAAACAACTGCATCTCCCCTGCATCAGAGCTGGTTCAGGAATTCATTCGTTCCATTTGGTGGTAGGTTTGAAATCAGCTTGGGAACCTGACTCACTCCATTAACTAAAGTCAAGTCACCTCAGGGCTTCTTGAGCAACAGAGAAAAATTATGTAAGCAACTAAAGATAGCATGTGTCAATTTAGTCACAACGCAGTCTAGTAAGAATGGTGTTATTTCATAGATACCTCTTGTATGACCTCAAAAGTACCACATGCAAGAGAAATTGTTAGGTAACAAATTCAGGTGGGTAGAAGTGACAGGTTTGTCTTGTGCAGTGAAGTGTGCAGAGAGGGGGAGCTTCTTCTCCAGCTCTAATGAATTCAGTGCCAGCACATTAACGAGCCACTTGTTTATATTCTGATTTATCTTTACCATCAATTAGATAACTTTTATTTATGCCTTAGGGCTGTGCTGTGTTGGCACTTGCTGTGCACTGTTACCCCTGTGAATTTATTAGCCAAAGATGTAATTTAATCAGTGATTTCAATTTACCACCAGCAAATCACATTTACAGTCATTATTTCTGATACTAATGTTTTTCAACCATGTGGTGCTTTGTTGTGTTTCACTTTCAAATAGTGTCTTCAGCATTGTCAATCTGATCACATTAGGCCTCAACCTGCGTAAAAGAATGTGCTAGTTCCCTGAGGTGTAACTCTCTACTACTCCACAATATACCACACATGTCAAAAACAAAATCAAATTTTAAACTAATGCCTCAGGACTGTTGCTTTTCTACCTCAGTTATAGTTTTGTTACTTTCTGGATTCTGATCCAAATGATCTCAACAAAATAACTCATATTGACTAAACCTGTGTGAGTAGGGTGTGACAAAAGATAGTGGAGCCACTGCTTTGAGCTCCTCCTCAGGCACCTTTTATCATTACTTTGCAATATTAACATTCCTTGTGAATCAATGGCACGTCTCGGACAGGAGCTAGAGTAGCCAAGGAGCATTTACCATAATAAACACACTATCTAATCTACATGGATATTCAAGCTGATTGTGCCAAAGAGGCCCCCACAAATGGCTTCCACCTTGTAGTACCTGCAGCAGCAA
The DNA here is from genome assembly GCA_013398175.1 of Climacteris rufus. Classification (NCBI taxonomy): domain Eukaryota; kingdom Metazoa; phylum Chordata; class Aves; order Passeriformes; family Climacteridae; genus Climacteris; species Climacteris rufus. The sequence goes on from VZRZ01006162.1 coordinate 134,348, forward strand.
AGACTTTGTGAAGCTCCCACCTATCGATGCTGCAAACTGTCTTCCATGCAGGATGAACTGCAAGAGCTGCAAAGGGCCCTAAAGTCAAAACAAAGGAAGTCCCTACAAGGGATCCTACAGGCTCTGCAAATATTCCTCCAAGATTTTCTTCACCTGTGTTTGCTCCTTAAGGGTAATTCCTTTCCTTAAGGGCTTAATTCCTTTGTTACCTGCTTTTCTGTGGCATGGGGAAACAAAGATCATTATAATTTTCTTGATACATAAAATAACAAAACCAAGGGAAGACTCAAGCACTTCCTCCATATAAATGCGACATTTATAATTTTTAAAATTCAGGCCAATCTGAATATCTGACAGTTTTGCATATAAACTAAAGACATTGAACAAAAAGGATCTGCAACAATGGTCTTCAAAGGAAAAAAGGAAAAACATGAGATGAATGATGAAAGACGAACAAATAATTAATTAGGATTTAAAAGGTGCACTCACTTATTAAAAACAGGCTCTCTCATTCCAGCCTTTCATGATTCTCTTTATTTGATATTAAAATTAAAACATTGATTGCAGATTATTATTTCTAGATAATTTGCTATGTGTATAAACTCTGTAATTCAGATGTCAAACATCAGTGTGTTACTGAACAGTATTTTGTTTTATTGGTTGTGTTGTGTAAACATAATTTTTTACTATGGTTTTATTTATTCTGCTAAGGGTTAAAATCTGACATGGTTAATGCATCTCAAAATATATGAGCAATAAACTTCTGAATAACAGTATTTTATACCCTTTTTAATGAGTAAAGACTGCTAATAACAGCAATGAGTGAAAGTATTTGTAAGTATTAACGTCTATTAGTTCTATAGTTCTTCACATGCACATTTATAATTAACAAGAATTATGGAAAGCAAAACTCCAGTCCATAGGTAACATTGAACTGCAATATTTTTTTTCTCAAGTTCTAAAGTCTTCTTAACATGGTACCAATATGTGATGATGAAAAATACCCATTCTTCAAATGAAAGAGACTGGTGTTTAAATTAATTTGGAGAAGGTGCATGATCTCTGTAAATGAGATTTAAAATCTAAAAGTTACCCCACCTACTGCATGTCTTCATCCTTCCAGGTATATGCACTCACACCCCAACAGCTTCACAAGGTTCAGTCTTACCACTTAAATAATCCTGTGTCTTTACCTGGTTTTGTCAATGACTTTGGATATCTGCCTGCTGTCACCAACAACCTGTAGCAAATTCCCAAAATGAATTAAGGTCCCAGATTAACATTCTGTACAAAAATAGAGTAAAATGAGCTTTTAGTTGCATGAATACAATCCCATGGAAGAATCTTTAAGGTGAACTAAAGCCAATAGGGTAGGAATAAAAACCCTGAAAAGCCCTCAGACGACTAATCATGATACTTTCTGTAGCTTACTTCTTAGTTCACAGCATACAAAATAGTGTAATAGACTTGTGCCTGATTTGGTACAATTTTAATTCCTTCCTTACTTGACCCTTTTTTTATCTGTAACACACCAAGAATAAAGTTCCATAAAATATATTGAATTTGTGCTAGCATTCATCTTCCTATTGAAAAACAAAATAATTCACTTCTAAGGGTTGCTAAGGTTGAATCTTGCTGTCTTTAGAAAAGGAACACTGTATTCAACAAACAAGCAAAAAAACCCAACAACAAACTCCAGTTTCAGATCTTTCCAGATATTCAGATGAGACTATCAGCCAGGCAGTGAAATTTTCCTGCATTATGTGCCTTCAAAAATGAGAAGACCTAGGTATACCTCCACACAGTATAGTCAGAATAATCCCAGTGCTAACAAACAATAAATTGGGTATTACAGATTACAGGGGTCTTATCACAAAAATAACCCTTTGTACTTCATCACTGCGTCAAAAATAACATTCAAAGAGATAATTTAAGACAAGAACTCTCAGATGAGTGAAAACAAATTTTATTCCATTCTCAGAAAAATTTGGCCAAAAGAATGCATTGTTGATCAAAAGTCCCATGTATTTAGGGTTTGCATACCCATTCTGAGGTACCTGAGGGAGCTACTAATGCTAGTAAGATCCATAAAGCACAGACTAGTAACAGGTTATCATCTCCTTCAATACCTAAAGAATAAAGATTACTTAATCAGAAGTCATCAAAATGCAAAGATAACACAGCAACTCAGAAGCTAAATAGTTCATGACTTCATCTTGCCTCTTATATTATACCTTTCTAACACAATTACTAAAATAACAATACATTGCAAGGCAGCACAAACTTTTGGAGGGCATTAAGAACTGTTATCTCCCCCAGGAGGACACTGGGAAGTGGCATTGCCCTGCACCTTGAAGGGTTGTGCCTGGAAGTTTCTCTGAAAGGCAATGGGACCTGGCCTGTCCTAACACGGTGATCCTTGGATGGTTAAAATACACATGGATAGGGACACAGTGAAAAAGCTCAGATGCTCTTTTGATGAAAGAAGTGAGATGGAGTGAAAGGAAGCATCTGTTCAGAGGAAGACCAAGCACACCCTAAATATACAGTCAGCCAGAAACAGGGAATATGTAAAGACAGCATTAGTGCTTCTAGATAACTTATGTTACTGCAAAATTTAAAACCCTGAAAATTAGTTTCCTTGAAGGGTATCCAAAAACTTGGATTTCCAAGTGGTGATATCTGCAGAACAATACATGGTTGATTTTACCAAGTAAAGATGTATGAAAATGAAGCTCAGCCTAATTCACCACTTAGGCATTAAGGAGTGCTTCTTTCAGCATTCCTCTGTGGCCTGTGTCAACCCCATTATTTTTAATAGGATAAAGAGGCCTTGACACACAGTTCATTTTCTGTATTAGTCAAAATCGGTGATGCTGGAAAAGCTTTTCAGGCACATGACCTTTCTCTAACTTCAAGTCAGCTCTTGTTTACAAGTGATGGTATTGTGCTATGCTGGTATCATTACCTCTATTATCTGCAGCATAAGTTGCATTATAGATTCATTTTTTAATGATTTTTTTTTCCTTCAGATGAAAATTCTGTTAGCATGATACGACAAAAAACTCTGCAGACAAAACAATATTGGCATTTTTTAGATTTTCTAACCTATTATTACTAATAGTACCTCATATTTCTGCCACAAGTCATTTGTTGGTACCCAAGTGTTATATAAACAGTAACTAATTAGGTTTCTCAACATGCTGGTGAGGTACCATGGCTATGATTTTCATCATACCAAGAAATTAAATGACCTGTTCAAGGATGCAGAAACAAATCAGAGATTCAGAGGGAAGGTTTGAATCCTAGATTCTTGCTTTTATTGATGACCAACACCTCCTATCCTTTCGCTGGAGAGAAACTATCATAAAAATTTTAATGAGTAATCTGTTAAACATCTAATAGTGCATTACACAGGCTATCCATATCAGTGTGCATAAATACATCGTCTCCAAGCATTTCATCTTCACTCCAAGACAAGTAACTTCAGCAATAATGAAAAAGGAGATGTATCAGAAAGAGATCAGAGGTTAATTGTTATCACATTAGACTCTAAAAATATGCTCTCCTTTAACACCTCATGACAGATGCCAGAAAAACAGACAGAATCTGCCACAAGGGAAGAAAAGATGCTAATTTGCAGATAAGCCAGCTACAGTCTACAGTAATAAAGTCAGTTCTTGTTGTTTCTTAATAACGAGCTGTCAGATGGTGGCATTATAGTGGGGTTTGACACCAAACCACTCCCGAAGAGCTGCAGTGCTGTGAGGACACTCATCTCCTTCACTCCTCTGGGATATTTTAATCCCATTACATATTAAATGGAACCCAATTTCCTTGGTAGAACAAACCAACTTTGAAACCCTTAATGTAATTCTGTGGGGTGAGCAGACATGTGGGAAACCACTTCATAAGGAAACAAAATCACATTACTACATTGTAATTTCTCACACATGTACTCCCTACTCTGCCTGGTGCCCTCCCCTCTTTTTCCCCTTGCCCCAGGGCACAGCACAGTGCTGTGCAGTGCATTGCCTTATGAATCTTCTTCAAATACCCAATTATCTCGGTGCACCAGACTTGTCATTACCATGACAGCTGTGTGCAGTATGCAGTACATGCTGTCAGAGGTGAAAGATTGTACACAGGCATCCTACATTTCCATTACAATGTCGAAAGTGAAGGGGCAGGAAGACAGACACAAACATGCACACACCCCCAACAAACAGTTTTACTAAAGATGTTGATTAAAAGCAGAACTTAAGACCATTTTTTTAAGTGGCAATATAATTGCCAGACATTCTGGTGCTTTCTATGCCTCCAGCAATACTCCTTCTGTGTATTTTTTGTCATGATAATCAATGAGGTAGTGTAAGTACATTTTGAGCACTTTTAAACAGAGTTGAATAAAACAGTCCATCAGCCTGAAGTTCCTCCAGAAGAATCAAGCTTCATGTGTTCTTTCCTCTGACCAGTTTTCTTCTTTGTAAGAAAGTAAGCACCTCATTACCTTTCACAAACTAAGACCCACCCACAAAATCCTGCAGGATATCACCACAGTAAATGAGCTGTGCTAGCTTAAATAGCCTGCCAGCTGTAGAAAGGGGCACAGAAGTGATATAGGACACTCACCCCTAGGTGAACAGTACTGGCTAAGCACAGATATCTGACCCAGGGCACATCTGGCAAACAGAATTGTGATGGATCAAAGCTGGCACTCACATGGCAGGAAGCAACTGATGTTACCCCTCTGAGCATATGTTCGTGCAAGGTGACATCTGCCCTCAGTTCCTACCAGTGCCAATGAAAAGCATACCCTGGAAACATCACAGTCAATATCCCACTGGATCAGGCCTTTAAGGACAAACATGCAGCACAGATGAGTGGTCACAGTTCTTAAGACTGTGCCGCAGATTTTCTGATTACGGTGTTTGGCACTTATGTTCTGCATCTCTCTTCCTCCTTCCTGAATTGTCCCCAGCAAGCCCTTGCCAATTTCTCATGTGATCATGCAGTTCATTACAGCTGTAAAAATAAACATCCTGTTTCCACAACCTATCATTATTAGGAAACCAGATGGAACAAAAATATCCAGAATAAGAGTGAGATAGTGAGATTTCTTCTTCCCTTAGTAATGGATTTTCTATTTTATATCAATGTATAATAAGCTTGTAGAAAACAATAATTACAGACAGTTAAGAATTCTTTCTAAAGGCAAGCAGGCTGAAAAGGCTGTATAATAACTCATAATTCAAAATTAATTTAATCTACGGCAGTAGAGACAAATGGAAGCAACCTGAGACCTCTGGTCAAGTATTCCAATATCACCACTTCTGAAGATACATCTTCCCAGTCTGAAATGGAGAGAAGGGGAACAGCTGCAGAGAGAGAAGGGGAGTAAGCAGAGAACTCTCACCTCTCTCCTTTGCAAAGAGGGAATGCGGTGTTTATTACTTGTTTTTCACAGGATGATATAACACAGAAGCTTCTGAACAAGATCTAGCGTTAACACCCTGTGCAGACACAGCACATTTAAGTTACTAGAGGACTTGGGAGGCTGAGGTTATGGGGAGTCAGTGCAGCTTAGTGAGAAGTTTCTCACTCCATGCTGCACATAACTAAAGGACAAACACTGGTTCCTTGGAAGAGCTATACAGACCCCGTGCTCTGAAATCAGTGTCCTGTCGTGAAACATGATAGCACTGTTCTCCTGTTTGGAAAACACCACTCCTAACTGAACAATAAGCACTCAGACAAGCAGCATCCCTCTCAGAGTCAGTTACACAGAACACTTAAAAATGTGTAGACAGGGCATAAGCACTGAAATGTAAGGATTCAGAAAAATGTTAAAAAAATAGGAATTAAAACACTCTCCAATATCAAACATTTAATCCTTCATAAATCTTCTCCACTGCAAAGCATCACTCTATCACCTTCTTAACAGCATATGCACACCAATGTCAACAACAGACCCAGCCTGTTTGAAAAAAGATCTTTGGAGATGGTGTGGGAATTGTGACAGCAAGATAAGGGAGTAGAAAAGAGAAATAACAGTAGCAATAAGAAAAGCTAAAAAAGCTAAACTTGATACTTGTGTATTATCTTACAGCAGCAGCTCTGACAAAACCCAAACCCAGCAGTTAATCTGACAAATACAAAATATGCATAGTTTTTACTAGTTATGAAAACTGCAGCTGTTTTATAGCAGAAGGTTATGAATTTCCATATGGCTTAGATTATTATAATTTCTATTAAAACCTACAGCAAACTAACAACCAATTATAATTCTCATCTCTCTGATAATGACATTTTTCTATGCCATGTGAATTGCTTTCATTTTAAATTAGACTTTTTTTTCCCCCACAAAAAAACCCTAATACTTAAAAGAATTTACAAATACTTGGCTTATCATATATTCCTAAAGTAAATATCCTCTTGTGAGGCTGCAAGGTCAGAGGCGTAGAATGCACACATGATCATGTTAGTTGTAAGAAGGAGCTATAAATATCTTAATTAATTTTATTACTAATCTTCTTTGCAAGCTCCTTTCAAGTGAAAGTTAACAAATCTTCTTCACCTTGCTGAAGCTTTGTAAGTGGGAGTTGGAAGATGTGACAATTTTTAAGCCACAAGGATATGTTTCATAATACCTGTACAGCATCTCTGTGAAAGTTGCAGGAAGGCAGAGAACACTGATCTTCAGCTTTTTAAGGGCATTTAGTGTGACTAAGTTCTGGCTCATCTTAGCTCTGTAAAATTACTCTTATGCTTAAGATTTTTTTCCCCTTAGTATCTATCAACCCTCTTGGCATTTTGGTACTTCTGAATGTTAAATTGTCTGCAATTCGGGCTGTAAAAAGAAATTTTGATAGCCTGGGATTAGTAATCTTGAACAATGTTGTGCTTTTTGGTAAACACATACAAATCTCTTCCTAATGTGCTGTGTAGGAAATCAGAGGTGCTAAACGTAGCTTTCATTCTAAAAAGCAACACTGTAAACTTAGAGTACAAATATCTGACTCTTTCTGAAAGGCAAAAATAATGCACTATGTCTTGATAAACAGAATGAGAAATTCAGAAATCACTTGATAATAAAAAGAACAATTTTCTTGAAATGAAGAGAAAATTACTCACTGTATATTTGTTCCCTTGCACCTCTGCACATACACCCAACAACAGAAATTAAAGATACCTGTCTGGGAGATGAAGACCTCAAGTTATCACAACTCATGGGGTGGTTCACAGTCTGCGAACCACTGAAATTAGCAGACTTTCCACATGTACCCCAATGAAGATCTATCACAGCCCACTTTCAGAAAGTTTTTTTACTTTAATTCTGATTAAAATTGAGCCTCTGATTTTTGAAGTCAAGCATATTATCCCAAACCTGCTCTTCCATTACTATTACCATCATTCAAATTACTAATGATATTTTCAAGTTATTCTTAAAGTATACTTTAAATTATGTAATACAATAAAAGCAATTTGTCAAGGGAAATTATTATCTCTGATTTGAAGAAGAAAACACCCCACATATGACTAAATTTTAAAAATACCTAAAATATTATTTCCCCACTAGACACTTTTTCTTACCTTAAGTTTGGAGTAATTATTATTGTTGTCAATATAAAAAAAAAACAAACCCAAACAACAACCAAAAAAACCTCCACCCCAAACTAATAGAAGTTAATGGAAGGGGACAAAAAAATTGTAACCAAGATGTTCCACTTCATTAAAGCTAATAGTGAATACCCTGCTTGTATAGAGAATTAGTTAGTGCCTTTCAAAACTCTTCTGTAGAACGTGCAATGCTGGCAGACCATGGTACTATGGGATGCAGGATGTCAGCTGTTCCACCTGATCCTGTACTTCAAGAACAAACAGCTACTTCCAATTTGCCAGCTTCCAATTTGTTTTCCTTTAATCTGCTCTTATGTTCTATTACAATATTAAAACTCCACTACATAAATCCCCCAACTGATACCTGTAGGTCATATTCAGGAGACCAGGAAATAGTCTGGGGAGTGTTTGCAGAATCAAATACTCTAATCAACTTTATATGCACAAGTGAATTTGTACTTCTGGCTGATTTATCAAACTGTTAGAAAAAGCTTCAATGTACCTGGAATCCATCAACTGTTGTCTAAATAGTGAAATTCTACTCCCATAAGAAGCACAAAAGAAGGGTTAAATTCTGCAGATGATGCTTGCACAACTGGAACGTCTTTGAGGAACTAGCAATAGTTTGGGGCTCTAATACAGCCAAATTGCTAAAGTACCTGCTATCACAAAGGACTAACAAGACGAGAGCCTTCGGCACCATCATGTGCCACTGAGCCAAACAAAGAAATAACACTGTAAACTACCTGTATTACAGGACGTAAGGGAAGGTTCAAAGCAAAGATTTGGGTTGGTGGCTCAGGACTTGGAGAGAGCTTTTGTCTGAATATTCAGTAGGAGGAGCTCTATACTGTGACAGCATGTGCCTTCAAATTGATGTAGCCATCTTGTACTACAGAAATAGGAAATAGGAAGGTTTTGTTCACTAACCCTGTGGTAAAACCTATTGGAGGGTAAAGCCTTAAAAAAATAACTTATATAACTGTAGAGAAAACACTGCTGCAGCCTACTTCTTGGGATAACACAAGGCACTGAGTCTTCATTCTTATATAATTTCATTGTAATAATTTGAACTGGCAGAAGTTTAAAAAATAAAATTCAGCATAATATTAAAGATTTGAATGTATCAGCAATGTAAGTCTTCTGGAAACCTGCCTTCATGCACAGACAGTTTTGTAATTTCCAGCTTTGCTGTTCTTCTCATGTGCATTTTAATAATAATGTTACGACACAAAAACATTAATTAGCAGAAACACTTGATAGCAATAAAGCCAGGAGGAAAGTTACCTTCTGTCCTTAACTGTGTTGCAGAGCTGCAACCCCTTGGTTTCTCCCATGCCTAGACTCTCTGGGGGAAGGCTCCTTGGTATAGGAGCAGACCCACCAGTTTTCTCGATCTTCTCCTGCTCATCGTGGCCTCCATCTCAAACCCTGCTTGATGACATTGCAAAGATATCTGAAAACATGGCCTGTGCCTTCCAGGGACACTGCACATAAGCTTCCCAAGCCATTTTAATATTCTGATACAGGATTATAACATAAAACTTTATCAACATGATCAAATCAGGGGGTGGGTAAGAAAGATAAAGAAATTGCTTTATCTGTAGTAGAATTTCACTTCGAAGACTGTGTTATCAACATTTCATTTAAGAGTTTTTTAATACATCCTTCTAAGAAAAGATATTCTGCATTTGTTTCCATCAGTCTGACATTCAACAGTCACTGGGCAAAAAATAAGCAATTCCATTTGGTGCAACTGATAGGCAATGAAAGTAAAGATAATTTATGAATTTTGAATCTAATCACAGCAGATTGTTAAGATGACCAACATAAAATAGGACACAGCCTTTTAAGATATTTTCTACACCATTTACAGTAAACAGCAGAAATGTCTTTAGGATTTAAGGAATGCTAAGGCTGTCGGGGAAACTGTTCTCAATTTAAATTCTATTGCCATTTAAAAAAGCTGAGGTGGTAATAGAAGATAAGTTCTCTGTATCAGAGGAATTGCATCCAAAAAATGGCAAAACAAATTATGACATGTAGCATGGGTTGCCCAACTGCTTCACAGTCATGGCTTGGGGCCAAGCATTGCTTGTCTATTTGTTTCACACTAACAGCTGGACACACTTATGCACAGTAAATGTCCTTCCTAATGAGTTATGCTTAACAATATAATCTATAGATCTTCTCTGAAAGCAAAATGGAGACACTACAAAAGCCTGAGACACTTTACAGGCAGAGAATAACCATCTCTCCTTTAAGGGCCCACACAATAGAGGTGCGCACAGCAACTACTTCTGGCCACATAAGAGGCAGTGGACTCTGCAAGTCTTCTCCAAATGTGGGGAGGGAAGACAATGAACCTTCTAGCAGGACTGGCTTCAACACGAGCTTCTCTAGAAGCACACACAGCTCCAGTAGAGTGCAGCAGTCTCCAGGGTCAGAGGCAGATGTATGACATCTCTCCAGTTGGAGGGGTCACAGACTACAAGGAAGGCCAGTGCCCTCCTTGAAGCCTGCAGGTTGTCATCCTAGCTTGGGAGAAGCTGGTCACAGACCCACATCTTATGGACTAGGCTGGGCAAGACTGAGGCAGAGGTGTGCATTTAAACCAGTTTACAGATGTAAAAATGGTGCAGTGGAAGTCCTGTCTCAGTGCCCTTGCAGACACTGTGTTTGTCTTAGCTATGGCTCTGAGTGATGTTGTTTCTGGTATCCAGTCCCCCTTGAGGGTTTAATACCCTCTTCTCTCCCCTCCTGTTCTGTCCATGCATGCTCCTACTTTGCTGTAATGTAAAGATATGCTTTAAGACACAGTATTTGAGTGTAGAAAAATATGGCAACTGTTCAGCTTTCATAAAAACATTTTTCACATATCAGAACTTAACCTCAGTTACACATCAGGAGCTGGGGGTGCAGATTCTGCTCTTTTGCCAGAGTATTAATATGCAACAATAATCTCTATGGGGTTTTTTATTAGTTAATAATTTAAAAGACATAATAAGATAAAAATGCATAAAAATGGAGACCCTTATTTTCAAAAGAACTTGAACTTTTCAAGGCATCTCTATTGATTGTTGCTGAGTAATCTGAGTCCTTAAAAAAAGTTCAACACAATTCATTAGCCACCTGATAAAAAACAATATTAGAAAGCTCTCATGGCTCAAAATCTCTGCAGAGAGAGGATAACAACGTGCACAGTGATACAGGAGTTCTAGTCTGTGTGTGTGCTCTGAAAAGTGGTAACACACAGTGAGGTCTCTTTATCCAAGCAATATTCTCTATTATCTGAACAATATTCTCTAAAAATAGCTCAGAATAGAGAGACAGCAGTAGCCTAGAAAACAACTTAGTAGAAATACTCCTTGTTTACACCTACAGTAGTAAATTTTACTGTGCCATGGAATTTTCCTGGGTACTAAGCCTCAGTGGTTTCCACTATTAAATCACCAGAATATGCTTTTGGACTGTGATGACCATTGTGCTCCCTAACAATTTGCTGCCACAGTTCAGGGGTTAGGATACACTGGAGACTGTTTCTAATAGGCAATCTGCCTACAGCCATGCTGGCCCTGCTCTGGAGAACATGAAAAGTGTGTGAAAAAGTATTATGAGTCTATAGATATGCCATAACAGTTCTGGCATGTTTAATTTAGTAATGACAGTGTGTGTCAGTTACAGCAGATCCCAGAGGTTGATTGAAATACATTCAGAGCAAGCTATTAATAAATACTATGCTCGGCAAAAGATAATTTTTTGAAGTACATGTTTACTTTTGCACAGCTGGTGTGTCTAAATGGCTGCCATAAATGAAGGCAGAAGACATGAACCATGCTAAAAAAGCAAAATTTACCAAAAATTTGCCTAACATTTAGAGTACGTGCATTACACTCTGTTTCTGGACTCAGCCAGTGAAGGTTTATTTCCAGATGTAGTGAAGTTAACACAGTGGCAAAACTGTTCAGGGTAAAGATTTTGTTAACAGAAAGGAGTTCCTACAGTAGCATTTTTTGTATATTGTTGATGCACAACCTAAGAAAAGAGCACATTGCACTTGTGTGGAATAAACCATCTATTGTAATACAGTAATTGCCATGAACCCAAGGTCACTACTTTCTGAGCACCAAGTGAAAATAGCCAGCGTAAAAACAGAGCTTCAAGTAGTGTGCAACACACTGCTGCTACCAGATGTATACTGTCTGTGTTGTTTTTACTTGTTTAGAATATAAAGGGACTTCTGTTCTTCAGAACAAGAGAGAATTGGCAACATTCCACCAAATGTGCTTATGTGCTGCACCTCGGGGGGCCAGCCAGTAACCTTATTTTGCTTTTGTTTTGTCTTCACATAAGGGTCTCCATATGCTTTACCCACGTACCCATATGCCTTATATGTGTGCCTCCAAATAAAAAAATTGGGGTTTCCTTTCTTTTTAACTAACAAAGATTTTGTGAACATTTATCTGATGTGAAATGAAAGCATGAAATGGAAATAAAAATCTAACCAGTTTTATTTTCGTCTCTGGAAGTCCACATATGGGTAATCTCTTGCTACTGTTCTGAGTACTCAGAAGTCAGTTCTAATACTTAGAGTGCAGGTCCTGATCATGTGTCTTAGAGGATTTGGGGCAGAGCCTTTTAAACAGTATCTCCTCAACACATACAGCTAAATCCTCTTTCAGGAATACATAAACATTTTGGAAAAGCACGTACATCAGAAAAAAGAAAAGGTATACAAATCTGCTTGAATATCTGTCTTTATACATACTGTTTTTGTTAAAACTGCTAAAGCAAGGGACATAAAATGTTCAATAACTACTATATTGTAGTTTATTACATTCAAGTGTACTTTTTTTCCATGTCATGCATCTGCTATGTTGGTTTTTTTTCTCTTAGACTTGTCAACTACTACTAGATAGGAAGATGGAACCAAATAATCAAAAGTAAATTCTTTTCTGTTGATGTGTCTCTCTTTACTACAGTCTCTTACTTAAATACATGCAAATAACACTAGTTTGGACACAGAGGAGGAGCTGTGAAGTGTTTATTTTCCATATTAAATTTTAAAATCTCTGGTTATTTGTATATTTTGATAAACATGCAATTCTTGGGAGACAGACCTTCTTGCATGGAATAACCTCTCATTGTATAATTGGGGTTTCTGTTTTCCACATCTCTAAAGTCTCTTTTAATATATCACCTCCTGTTTTCTACCATTTTTGTTCCTTTTTTTTTTCCTTTTACAATCCTTACATATATATATATATAGCTTTTAGCTATCTTATTGCCCAGTGACATTTTATGTGTTTATATATGTAGAGCCACTGAAAGAGCTACACAATAAGGAAAAAAAAGGATTTCCTTACTCATATGTGGTGAATGACTGCAGCTGGTCACCCATACACTTAACAACACTAATTCTTGTAGACATAGAAATTAAAATACAAAGGGCTTTCCTCTTGTATGATATGTGATCTTTCCTATTGCAAAAGAGCCTATATGTCACATATCTCTGTTTAAGTCTGTTTGTATTTGGAATGTTCTCAAAGCTTAAAAGCCCTGCATATTCCATTTACCTTGTAAAAAAAGTTTAAAATATGTAAGAACACAGAATATGACTTATCATACACATATCTATGACAGATAGATACTTACTTTATTCTGAACATATAGGCATTTCCATAGGAGTTTTCCCTTCCCATGCTGTCCTTTCCAAGATACTTTCATGGAAAGGGAACAAAAACCCTACAAAGGCATTGCCACTGAGTAACAAGACTGAAAGCTAGATTATGCAATCATACAGCTACACAGACATAAGAAAAGAATAAGTGAGTTAATACTTAGAAATCTTCACTCTGCAAGTTTGAAAGTAATGGCCAACACAAGGAAGCACCTGCAGAACTATATTATTCTTGCAATGAAAACACAGTGTATCTACACAAATGCTTTAAGCTCCATTTCCCCTTAAAACATATTTGATAGATGATGGCAAAATATCAGTGACCTTATCAAAATAAAAATACAACCAAACATGTTCATGTTCTGACTGGCCATAAGTCAATACAGCTCCTGCTCACCAGTTATTTGCAGAAACTGCCAATGACTCCCAATGACTCTGATATCCATCACAATGATAATACAGTATCTCTCTTTCCTCCCTTTGTCTTACAGGATGCTCTCTGTTAGTCCTGTCCCATTGGCCACTAATTCCTGTAAAAATACTAGCATGTTCTGGTCACCATGAGCAAGTGCAATGGGAAATCTAACACTGCTTGTGCCATTACAGTATCAACAGGGTTACCTTGCCTCTTTCATTACCTTATCTTAAGGGTCATGTTTGTGAAATAATGCAAACTTTTCTACCTGTTAAAGCAGCAATCCATAAACATCCAAGACAGCCAGAGAGAAAGGCAGCACATTTCACTACAAGAGCTCAGAAATACGCAATACTCTGCAATAACAGGAGGAATTAAATGTTTGTGCAAAAGCCCATGGTAGAAGAGAGCATATTTTACTCTAGTCTGACATTCAGCCACCACGTTATTCAGATAACAACATAAAATGAAGTTAAAATAAACGTGCTTCATAAAGCTCAGGGCTAAGAGAAGGATCGCAGGTGGCAGATCATAATTTTTTGTTATGCAGTGACTCTGGTTAAAATCATCTGGGCCTGGCTTTCCATATATTCCCATGTTGGCAACAATTTTATAGTATTTGTAAGTGCTATCCGACTGCTAATTGATTTTTGCAGTATTTTTTCTTACTTTTTTTAAAAAATAACCTGCACAATAACTTGCAGCAGAATAACTTTTGTCACAGACTTCATCTCCTACAAGCAAATGGGGAAAAAAATTATTTTGAGTAATCTAGAAAAAACAAACACTTCTTAATTTTTAAATATTCCTTGACATTGCCAAGGAGAAATAATCCCCCAAACTTCAGAGAAGCTAAGAAGTGAGATATATATTGATGAAAGGGATATCTTCTCCATAGGTACTGCCTCATAATTAGATGCTTGGCCAAGACAACCCTTCTGAAGTCATTTGGTTAGAAAACTGCCCTGATAAGAGCAAGCTGTGGCTTTGAATCCCAGAAGTCTATTAGGATGCTTCCAAAATATTCTCCTTAAGCCTTGATTCCTCACACTTAGACAAAAACCAAAATTCCCTGAAAAATCATCTACAAGCAACAAGAAAAAATAACTTTTCTAATTACTATGCTGCTGTGATTTGTGTCAGTTCCCTTTGCTTGGTTAGCCCTTTGCTCCTCAGACAAGGGTGGTTCTTGCATGTGGAAGACAGCTAAAATAATTTAAACTTGACATGAGGTACTGAAATAATTTTGCTTGATTTTGAGTTTTCTCTAGCCCTGTCTTCAGCCAGAGAGCCTACATTTCAGATGAACATAGCTTCTCACTGACTTCTGAGACCTAAAATGAACTTTTTCCTGTCAGTAAAATTATTGTGACTTTGCTTCGAGGAGTTTTTAACCCAGTTCATGGTGAATTGAATTCTCTTTCTCTAAACTACTCCTACGTTTTCCACAGTGTACACAGTTCTGCTCTGCACTGTTGACAAACTTCATACAGTGGAAAATTTGCCTTGTGTCTTTGTCCTATAGCCTGGAGAACTGAAGGGAAAGATGTTGCACTTAAAATTACATTTTTCAATGTCCACTAACAAAGTGAATGGATATTACACAACACTGCCACAACAGTAGCCACACCTTCCCCTATAAACATCTTGTTTCTGCTTTTCTACTTTGTGCAAGATGACAAATCAACTGATTTTCACCATCACATATACCTACAACCTCAGAGTTAATTATCACTTTGCTCTTTCTTCTACCATGCAGCTGGGATGCTCCAACTCCACAGCTACTTAATTTTTAACATCTCTAATACCCTACTTGTGCTTCCTACAGACAAGTCTATTACTCAGACTCTTGTTAACCCCTAAGAATAGATAAGTCCTGTCCCTCGACTCATCAAAAGACTCCCCTCATTCATGCAAAACACAGCTGCAATAGCCATCTTCCTCACCTGTCGATTTGATCATGTCAAGTCACCCCCTCTTTGAAGCCTTCCATATCTATCACATCAAATTTAAGCTTCTTGTCATCACATTCAAAGCTCTAAATTGCCTGTCATTGCCCCCTGTTCCTTTGACCAGTTTTCCTTATGCTGTCGGTTCCCAAGAGCAAAGAACATCCTCCTTGAACACTTGTAAAATCATTAGTTGTATGACAGAGGTTATTACCACAAATAAATCACAAACAATAAAAGACCACACCAAACCTCATTTTTATTTCACTGTTAACCTTGCAAGTTAATTCCTACAGCTCAAACACTACTGAAATAAATTTTACTTTCCAGATGACATCTGAAAAATTTCTAAATTATTGGCATCAAAAACTCTCTTCCCAGAGTACCTGATGAAATTGCAGCATAGAGAAATCGAGCAATGTGCAGAATGCACAGAAATGTTTTAAATAACAAAACTGAGGACAAAAGAACCAATATAAATTCTCCTCAAAGGAGGCTTACACAACAACAAACAAATGCTCTTTTGCTTCTAAATAAAATTCTATGAAGAGTTTTATGACTATGCACATTACATCACACCATACACTAATTGCTTCCCCATGCCACTCTGCAGAGTAGCCCTGTTTCTCAGGTGTGTCAAACATGGAAGCAAATTTCACATCCACTTTCACTGCTTCATAAGATTATTCTGCATAGTAGCAAGCTACTTCATGTGGTTTTTCATCTGCTTTAATACAAAACTCATATTTAAGTAATCCATTTGTGCTGGTGGTACACTTGTATGGTGCTTCACTGACTGGAAGGAAAGACTTCAAAACTGGAAAAGCTGTGAACCTTATTGCCATATCTTCACCATTTTTGATTTCCAGTTTCCCAACAGATTGCTACAGATATTAGGCACAAAACCTTCTTTACAAATGGGCTTTATGTGGATAACTAGATTCCTTTACCTTAAATGTTGAAAAAATAAGAGACAATTGTGCCTCATCATCAAACTCTTCTCCAAAGGTATGTCATTCTGAATTTGAGACAAAGGCTAACTACCTGAAAGATCCCATATCTGCTCTGAAGCACTTCCCTCTTTGTGTATTCCAGCTTTCTGTGCGTTAATTAAGAAAAGCAATATTTCCACTTGAGCTAACTTCAATATGTCAACACCTGCAGCAGGTTTAATCCCTTTTTCTGTAGCTGCCTTTACATCAAATACATGTTATATTTTTATCAATTCCCTGCTTGCTCCTGACAGATTTAAACATCCATGACAGCTCAGCACAAAAGGATGATTCAAGCTTTTAAGAATTCCAGGAAATGCCACTGTGAAACCTCTTAAGGCAACTGCACTGCCCTACAGCCTTCACATATCCTTTGTGACAGTAAAAGTACCTGTTGCTCTTACCACTACTCCCTCCTCTTTTTTTATTACTTAACCATTTCACTCACACATTGAAATTACCCTGCAATGTTTATAGTGTATTAAAAAAGAAGTATCTGTTAAGTTCATGCAAGTATTTTGACAAGGCAGGTGGATTCATACAGGAAAACATGCAATAAAACCTATGCTTTCTTTTTTTTTCTTCAGCAGTTGTATTTCAAGAATCCTGCCACAAGTTCACAAAAAAACCCATAAAAAACCCATGATGACAGAAAAAACTGGTGGATGCACCTGATTCCCAGCTCTCTGCTACTGCTGTCTTCTGTGCACCTTTGTTCCCTGATCTCAACTTTAGTCGCTCCTCTCGTTCTTGGACACGATGAGCAAAGCAGATTTGAAGCACACTGCCACTGCAGAAGGAGCTCTTAGCATTGCCAACTCTACTGCCATTCCCCTGCTTTGATCCAGTCACTTAATCTACCCCTTATCTTCCTTTGCACCACCATCAAGAACTTGTCTAATTTTGCACCAGGTGGAGTGCAAAAATTTAGAAACAAAGCCTGAGCAAAGGAGCTAAAGAACTTCCTGTTGAATTAGCAACTTAAATAAATTAAATGCAAAGTTTGTGGGAGCCAAAGCTGTGGCAAAGAAGATGGGTAGAACTGTGCGGTTTAGCAGCAGACAGGAGGAGCAAGGGAGGACTCCTCTCTAGACCTCTCAATGAGCTCAGCCAGAACACAGAACTGCACCTCCAGGCTGAGGCTCTACAGCAGGCCAAACAAACCAGTGACTGGTTACTTGGGCCTGTGTTTCACTGGCTTGGTGTGGTGAAATGCAAGTTTAGTGACTACAAAGACTGTCAAATGTCAATGGGACATGACAATGGGCAAAGAAAGGGGGAGAGTGGGACTATGCAGTCAGCAGTGAGACCAACTTAAATTCCTGTTATGTGCTTGCAAGAGCTTCAGTTACTTTTCTAAGACAGGAACTTGTCTGATCTGCATTCATATGGTGCAACTTCAAACTCAAAAAGGCCATTTAGTGCAATCACACTGAAAAAATAATAAAACAGATAAAATAAGATGTCAAATTGAACATGTCACTTTAGGATGTTTGCTGAACTAGCTATATTCCTAGTAAGTGATAGCATCAGATACATCGCAGATTTTGCTTAGAAAATACCTCAATATATTTGACAGATCTCATACAGATATTCAAAATGACAGAGTCCAGCATTAAGTGCTTTCATTTTGGAGGATCTACGAGCATCAGGAATAGAGCCATAAATCCTTTATTTTTTGCTTCCAGACAATTTTTTCTGAGACAAATAGAAGAGATGTATCAATTTAAATACCCTACACTGATATAGCAGTTTGTGGGACCTTGTTTAGAAAACTGATGCTCTTTCTGCAACAATTTGTAGCCCTTTTTAAAGGCTCTTCAAAGCTTAAATAAAATCTGACAGTTTTCTTCCTACCATATGTAGAGGTAATGAATCTATCAAGTCTCTTGAGGCAGCCAGCAATTATCTCTGACATTAGATACAACACACTTGCATTTACCCACATGAGCATAATTTTAACTATGGGCAAGAATAATTAAAACTTTCGAAGCTACTATGAAGTAAGGACAGAACAGCTGGCAAAACGACAAAGCTCTGCAAATAGATTTAAAAACTGCAATGTGCTGAATTTCTGATTGCAGTTGTGGCAGCTAAGGATGATGAAAAAAGATTTTCAGTGCAGCGGTTTGGCCTGGTCCACCATTGAAGTTTGTGCACCTGCAGACCCTCTAGCTCTTAATAGGTTCAATTCTCTCCAGGTCTGGTGCACACATACTCTGAATATTTTGGTGCTGCTTTGAATTCACTCTTCCTCAGTCCTTACCCTGACTGCAGGTTCCTCTTGTTCCTAGATTTACCAATTCTGGCTAAAGACGTGAATTATTTAATCTTCTCTGTACTCTACAGGGTTTGGAAATTCGAATTCAAACCATAATTACAAAGGCACTGGGATTGCCTACTCTGAATCTGAAAATTTCTAATATTCTAGGGCAGGCAGAATGTCTTGTTTTCTCGTTCTCCAGTCATCTTTGCACAGGAATGGTAACGAGCCCTTGAATGCACTGCTTCTTTCTGCCACATAGAAAGGCTGAGAAATGTCAGATATTATTAGTTATTCCATGATGCTTTATCAGAAAATTCACTGTCCCTGACAACTGGACAAACTCTGAGACGCAGCCCAAATTCAGGATCACCTTGCAGTGGCTCTCAGGGACAAGCTGTCAAATGTTTCTCTCAGCAGGTAATATTCCTGCAGTAAACTGTCCTGGGCATGGTTAGATTTTTTCTTGCTGTAATACAAGGAGATCCTAAAGTAAGACAGAGTGACAGTTTGACACAAATGTATCTTACTGTCATCCTTGAAAATTGGTCGTTTCAGGAGTACTTGAGTAATAGCTACACAGTGATTTCCACCACGCAACTCAGTGAGAAGCTTCCCATCTCTTCTTTTTCATCTTCATCTCTCAAGTCCTCAACTCTGCATCACAGGAGAAACTTGGTCTGCTTTCTCCTCTGTCCTCTCAGAGTAGATGTTTACTACAGATAAGCAATTTTTTGCTTCCAGATGACTGCATACACTAGCCAGACTTGCTTAATGAGTGGCTTATATGCTGTCTGTAGATCAGCAACTACCTGTGAGCAAGCCAAAGCTAAGGAAAAACTGCAGCTATTGATGTGCCCAGCCCTGCTCACATCACCTCCAGTGTCCTTCAGCACAGGTACAAATCAAGCACTAGATCTCTTCCACAGCAGTGGTCTGCATTCCCTGCAATGAAGGGATGTACACTCATAGGACAGTAAATTCCATTTTTACTGTACTGATCTCATCTCTATATGGTAACACTATGCCTTTGGATACACAGGGTCTGTTGTACAGGACAGATACAGACCAGGAACTCTGCACTGAGACTGGGAAGAGTGAGGGTATAGTAAAAAAAATAGGGGAAAAACCCCCAACAAATAAATTCCACACTGACTACTTGCATGAGACAGCATGTTTACACTTACAACAGAGAACAGAGCTCTATTCTAAATTACTTTAATTTCCTTCACCCACTCCTTGTAAGTCACGAGTGCTGGAGACCCCTGAAGTCAGAATTTCCTGGCACTGAAGATCAAGCCTTCTTGGGCTATGTACACTTTGGAAAATCCCTGTTGTCAGCAAAAGGGAATTTTTTAGGCTTATTTGAAAAATGCTGCTTTTAGTCTCAATTCTACAAGACAGAAGCTTCCCCAACCATTCCACAGTCAGAACTATAACCCCACTATATGTTTGAAATAGACACATATAAGCTTACTATGGAATACAGAATAGCTATGGTTAAAATTTATTTTGATCACCTCTACAGCTTTCTATTGTTAGGCCATGATGAAAATTACCAGATTTGATGTATACTATGAAGGTACATGTTAACTTTTGTGCCTGACACAGCAACTAGAGGGAGAAGCAGAACAGTAATTAAACTACCTGGATGTTGTCACAGTGTTAATTAGATACTGCAAAAACTGATTTAGCTGCACAATCATTTTCATTCATAGTCACTTCAAGCACTTCTTAAAGGGATCTTTCTGTCAATCATACAAAAAGATTTCTGTTTTGCTTCCTTTTTTTTCTCCTAAACTGTCATAACATACTTAAGAACTTGGCACACAAAAGAATAAAGATCAAACTATGCCTCCTCTCATTTTCTTTCCCATCCAAACAAACCCAGTATTAGAAAAGTCAGGCTTACTTGACTAGTACAGAATGTGTCCCAGCACAGCCATATTTAATTGTGGAATCATTTAACATGCTAGGCCACAGGGCAAAACAAAGGTTCAGTCACTTCTTCCACTCTATTCCTCAGAGGTGGTCTGGGTAAAAAAAAAAAGTTTTAAAGTAATCTACCTATTCTCCTGTGGTAGAGAAAAGAAACAGGTCTAAGAAAGCAAAACAGATTTCTACAGGAGAATATAATTGTCAGGCTTGTAGTTCTAATGTAGCAAGCACGCAAGATATGTCATGTCCACAAATTGTTGCACCTGTAGCTGGCATTTTAGAATGAATTAGGTGGGTGGATGGTTAAATGACAACAAGTACTGTATATCTTTAGCCCTCAAGCAAGAGAGTAACTTCAGATCCTCTTAACATGTCTTTTTTACCTCCTTCTTTTAGGTAATAAATTTTTCTAGGAAAAGGTCAGGCCAGTGTGACAGAAAATCATTCTGTTCTGAAGGCTGTTAGGAGTCATGAAAGTAACATTCCTGCTATATCAGCCTGGGTGAATTTGTGCAGAAACCTGCACAATGCAAAAACACAGGAGGATGTGTGGGGGAGAGGAAATCAAAAAACAAACAAACAAAATACACCAAATTCCAAAGCTAAACAAACAGTACAACACACACAAAAATAAATAATCAAAGAAAAAAAAAGTGAGAAATAAGATCTCTGCAAAGAAAGTTTTACCAAAAACATAACCAACAAGGGCAGGAAAGAGACAACGGTACTTGTTTTTTAATACAAAGCCTTATATCTATTCTACCATTTTCCTACATGAAAACAGCTCTTTCTTTAGATATTTTAGAACAATTTGGGGTAAATGTATTTTTGAATGGCAGTAAAGCTTTCAAAAAGCATGGAGGGCCTAACTGTGAGGTGACTTAAATCTCTTTCCTTAAAATGTGTTGACCAGAAGAGATGAGCTAATGCAGAGGGAAGATAAGCAGTGCCAGGTTTAAAGCTCATGATAATGCAGCGATCTAGCTCCAAGACACGTACAATAAAGCTTCTTCGAAGACTTATTTCATTGCATTCTTTACCAAACAAGGAAATCTCCTCTAATCTGCAAGTAAAGGAAATGACAAGTGTGAACAAAAAAATGAACTGGTTACAGACTATTCAACCTTAGATTATATTATTCTGAACTGTTAATTAAACTCTTTTTATAGCTCTCTCCTGAGTCTGCCTGGGGCTATACCTTTAAATTACCTTTTAATGGGAAATTGATGTGAACAGCATGCAGCCACAAGACCAGGGAAATGTGTCCCCATTCTTAGGATGTCTGCTGTGCACATCAATGGACATGAGGGGTTCGCGTAGAACTGCTACCTCTATTCTTGGCTGAGTGAAGAGACAGCCAATTAATTGGCTGTCAGGAAACGCATACAGCACTGTAACACTTGGATGGAAAATGAGAAAGAGCATACAAATCAGAGAAAAGAATACAAGATAAGCAGGTCAACTATCACAAAAAGTGTGAAAAGGAAAAATAGCTACTGGAGATAGATGAACACAACAGTGTCTCATACTTTCAATTCACTGTATAAATACATAAGTTGGCCAACATGTTTATAGAATGACATATACCACACTATGATATATTCTGAACTATTTCCAAAAGCTTGATTTACACTTAAGAGATAACCTCTGGTAGCTCATGTCAGATGAATGGTGTAAATGAGATTATTGATATGATAAACTGTTACAAAAGACAACTGAGAGAAACAGCAGTGGCTTTATGCTATAGTTTTAAGTTAGGAAGGAATGTAGGATAATGCTAAAGGGGTTTTGGGGTTTTGTTTCATTATTATGTCTGTCTTAGTTTACAAAATATACAGGTCTGATACAGCCTGTAGCTTTAGCATCTTAAAGCTCTTGTCAAAGACAGCATTTTCTGCTAGGTCTAGCCCGAGAAAATCAAGACAAAATACAAAGATATAAAATCTAAAGTATGAATTTATACCCATAAAAAGGCAAACTGTGTCAAGTAGGTCATTAAAAGAATGAAACAAAATCAAGCTACATTCTGCCCTCATATTGCATCATAGAAAAATCAGCTTTCACACAGTGAACAAATGTATTCAGAGGAAGTCTAACTTGGAATAACAGGCCTGGCAGAAAACATTAAGAATTCTACAATCTAAAGAAAGGCAACAGTTTCCGTTTTTGAACAAAAGAAAAACTGCATGAAAAAATTTACTATTTGACATATAAATGGTCAAGGTCTTGATTGAATTTCAGCAGTGATATAAATCAGAATAGCTATGATGGAACCTGAATTCATGACAGAATTACAGGTCAGCTCAGGTCAATGCCCCACTGCTCAGACATGTCTGGGACTGGAAAAGTGAAAATAGAATAGCTCCAAGGAACTATTACTGAAACAATAGTTTTTAAAATATGTATTTAGCTGCATTAAATTATCTTATCCTTACCTGATAAACTACTATATAGCATAAAAAAACAAAAAGCCAGTGCATTTTTCCAGAGTTTCAGAACAGACCTTACCTTTACTAATAAAACCAAAACTAAAAACCTAAAAATCTTGCTAGATTTTGAATCACAGAGAAGTTGATGTTTAGACAGAAATAGAAAGAATAACTGCATCAGTGCAACATCATGCTGTGCAATTCTGTTTTAGTCATTTCTAAACAATCATCACAATTTTAACTAAGAAGCCAGAAGCTAATCATATTCAGCAGAGCAGAAACAGGCCTAGGATCACAAGCCTGAGCATCTTGGTTCTGCAACAGCAATCATTATAAAACAACATTAAGAACAGATTATAATGTCTACTTCATTAAATATTTCTCAAATAGCACCCATGTCTTTGGTTTGAATACACAAGGGCTGATTTTGAGATTAGAAAAGGAGATGATTCAGCATTTCATAACCAAAGTCTTATCCTCTTTTTTTCTCCTCAAGGAGAGCCAGCAGGAGGGGGAGTAATGATTTGCTATTCCAACAGGTTATCAGTTAATTGGTATAGTCTTAGAGGCAGAAGCAGCAAGGAAGGAACGGTAGGAATGGGTCACATCCTGCTGACTCAACACAGCTCAAAGAAAAACCCTTTATTTGAAGCAGGAAGGCAAATGCTCATGACGAATAAATTCCTTTCCATTTCCTCAAAGAAAAGGAATGTGATATTTGCATGCAAACAGCATCCTCAAGAATCATCATTTCCATACTGTATTTCAGGATGTCGACGTTACCTGGTCTTTAAAATTCCTGAATACAACTCTGTTGAACAGTATTTGTCCCTACTGACATAATACTGCAATTGCCAAGAAGCAACATTTCCCTTGAGAGAACCTCAGCAAATATAATCTTGTAGCACATAACAAAAAGTTAGGGCCTGATTTCCCCTCCTAGCAAAAATGTGTTCTTCTTGAGAAGGTCATTGACCACCCAAAAGATCACAATAAAACATGGACAACTGGTTAAGGTTTTAGCCTACCTAGTAATTTAGAAGCAGGTAAGTAGAACATTTTACCACACAAAATCTACAACGCACAGCTGGAAACAAAAGAGTAAGTAGACAGTAGACATTTAGACTTCCAAGTGGATAAAGGCATACAGAGGCATAAAATAGAATGTAACCCTACTTTGTCATAATTAAGAGAATTAATTTAGAAAGGAGCCTTTTCACAGAGGGGTTCTCCAGAGTGGAGTGTAACTCTCAAACAACACGATTTTGCTGTTTAACTGTCATGCCCACGACTGCTGACAAAATGCCATCACAAGGAGAAAAGAAATCTTTACAGCAGACAAATAGCTTTGACAGTGGCAACGCTGAAAAAGTAATTTTTAATAGTCAAACGGTTATAATTGTAACAAATTACTGGATTATATATACTTGTTAAAACTCTGGTCTAGTATCAGACTACTTTAAAATGTAACTGACCATAGCTCACTACTGTCAGTTACTTTTTCTTACACTGCATATAGGTAGCACATGCTGAAAAAAAAATTTTTAAAACTCATGGGCACTTTCTCACTCCCTCTCCCTGGGAAAGTCAGAGAAGGTTCAAGGATCCAGGAAGGGAAAGAGGCTGCTGCTGGCTGCTATTTCAAATTGTACTGTATCACTCTTCCATTCAGCCGTATAAATGCAAGATACAGAATGAAAAATATTACTGATATTCCCAGTGCACCTAAGTAGAACAAACAATTTACTTGTATACATTTTTCTTGGGTTTGAAAGCTGATGTCCACAGAGCCTTTACAATAAATTTTCCATTTGTTTTCTTTATGGAGAGAAAGATTGAAAGCAAAAAAAAGGAGGCAGAAGGGATGCACAGAGTACCTACAAAAATAATAGAAAGCCCCTCAAGCTAAAAGCTCACCATTACAAATAGCTTTTAGTCAGGATAAATACAAAGCACAACAATATTCACTCATCATCATACTTGTGAAATATTTCTTCAAAAACTCTACCTATTCTCTTCCCTCAAATCTGCTTAAAATCCTCTGCTGTCAAATCTACAAAAGCTTGATAATGGTGTAGGAAATGCATTATTGCAGTGCTATTCATAACCTTGGATTTTACCATTTTGTATCAAATGTTAGGAATACACCTCGATTCATATATATTTTTCTACACATATATCATACATATTACTCTACTGTTTCTAACAGCATTTATTTTTAAGCATGATTTACAGACAGACATACAACTGTAGAATGCATATTTTTAAAGGGAATATTTTAAAACTTCAGAACAGACACAGTGCTGCCTTCAGAAATTATTGTGTCAGGGTGAAAGTGGCTACAGCCCAACACACAAGGAGGATGTGCATCCTTGGGCACCTCATGTGGCACAGAAATACACTCCACTCTCCCTCTCCTTCTCCCAGATGCCAGCATAGATGGTCACATCTTATGGTCTCCTACTAAACAGTGTTTGTCCAGATAGTTAGGGCATTTTTTCTTACACAGTGATGTCATGGACTGGTTTACAGCACTTGTAACTTTGGTCTGATATCTTCAATAGCCGTATTAAAAACATCAGCTAACAAAAACATCAAGAAGAGACCAGTGACCTGAATTTGTGATTAGGTACTTTTTGAATCCCTCATGCTCCATGTACACAATGAACCTCCTTGGGTTCAGAAATGCTCACAAGTGCCATGGCTTTCCTAGGTGACATTCAATTTAAGTAACAGTTTACTGACTTGATATGCTATACAAATATTTAATTAAAAGAATATCTTTAGATTAACTTTATCCTAATGTATTATCTGATTCTTTCTGCTACACACAAGGGGAAAGATGGAGGAGGCATGCAGTACTAAAGGTTTATCCTCATTTCATATTACCTATTTTAAGACTCATATCTGAGGGACTTAAGCAACTGCATAATAAAACATGGCAGAAGGCCCAACAAAACTATTGCTATTCCAAGAAAATATTCGTAGGCACTAGAGGGAGCATCGGTCTTTACAGTCACTGAACAAAAGTTTCCACGTGCCTACAGCATATTCTGCATAATGCACAAAAATAATTTTGCATGTTGTATATAAGGTAGAAGTGCTACCTTTCTCACAAAAAAACAAACAAATAAAAGAAATATCAGCATTACAAAATCACTCAAAATAAATGTACCTTCTTATCTATTTTATTTAACCATCATTTTAAATTATTTTTGGACTCTAAATTTCAGACTCTAAAAGTAAACTTTTTTTGCAGAATTATCTAAATAGCCTCATAGTGTTAGAATACCATGACTTGCACTGGTCAGGAAATGAAAGCAATGACATTTTATTTTAAGGACACAGCTTCAGACTTCTGCAACGCAGACATCCACATCTTGGCTAGCTGCCTAGACTCACCATGAGAGAAGGGCATTTCTGGGCTGTGATTCACCTGACCAGCTCTAGGCATCTGTCAGGGGCTGAACGTGTGAATCATATTCTCCAAGTACCTCTTCTGTGAACTGCAAAAGTAGCTGAATTCACATGTGGATGTGTACACTACAGATAATTGGTCACAGGATCCCCACCCAAAAACATAAATAGAACACACTAAGCAAAAATATGCATGACAACACTAGTGACTGTAAACTGGGGGGATTGTACAGTGGCTCATAGTGGCTGGTTACCTGGAGTGTTCAGGCACCATAAACTTATTGTACATTTTCTCGTACTGTAAAACTCTTCATTCTTGTTATATGTAACATTCAGTTAAGAAAGTGAAGAGACAAAGAACAGAAATCCCTTATTTTAAAAAATATGTAAGAAATAAGACAACTTAAGCACCTACCAACTTTGCATACAGAACCCTTTGAAATAATACATTTTTGCCACCTTAGAGTGATGGTAAACAGTATCTGCCACCTATGTTTCTCTTTAATGCCTCAGCCTTGCTATGAATTCCCTCACTGACTGGCAGGTATACATGTTCACTTCAAGACAGCACTCAGCTCTCTGCCTCTCTGAATGGATGATAACTGAAACACTGAAACACTGCTAAGAAACACAGCTCAGTTTAGTGTGGCAGTGTAGTAGCCATGGTTTTAATACCAGGCATTATGCTCCCAGACTGTGTGCCAAGCTCTGAGCCAGGAAATTCTATTTTCAGATGCATCAAATTGGTACTGCTGCAGTCAAGGATATTAAATTATATCATTCTAGCTTGTTGTGTGGTTTCTTACTGTTGTCTACAATGACAGCCACGTAAGACAGACTGTAAATTTAGGGAAGAAATATTATCTCCACTTACGTTCTCTACACAAAGTACAGTGACAGTAGTTCTTTAGGATTTTTATAGAAAGCCCTTTGCAATGACAAGGACAATGCAGCTCAAAGGCAAAACTGCCGTGGTGTCTTCAGCTATTCTTCCAAATTTACAAAGCAAAGTGATCTCCAAATAGGACTTTTACTGCAAGAGGATAAGAGAACAACAGCCTCCAAAATCTGCTAAAAATGTTCATAGCTGGAAGATCTCGCAAACCCACTAGTTTGGACCCTAATAAAGCTGAATATAAACTATTGTACCAAAAGATTCTGAGCATCTGTAAATTTCAGATCTCTGTGAAAGCATTTCTCTTTGCACTTCAAACATTTTTGCAGCACTGTAACAAAGCCTCCAGAAAACCAACATAATCACTTATCTTTCAAGTAACAACAAAAAGAATATAGAAAAATCACAAAAATAAAACTTAAAGAGGTAAAATGTTGAAGATCTAACCAATATATAGGGTTTCAGAATATAAATAAATAAACATGCATAGATATATATGGTGCTGCATAATAACGCAGCTGAAAATTCCCATCAGCTCTGAGGTTGGTTAGTCACAAAGACCATGTCTGAATTGCAGGGTACCTGACCTGAGCATGTGTGGGTGCAGGGGAAAAATAAAAAGGGACAATGAGTAGAAGGAATTACTGTATGGTCTAGACTTGTTCCAACATGAAGCTGGGACATTACAAGACTAATAATTTAAAGATGAGCAGAGGTGAAGAAATAGGCTTTCATCTTTTTCACTTTCTTCATTTACTCAGTGCGAGCTTCAGCACAAACAAAAGTGCCCAGTTCCCTCACGTTAGGTACACAATATATTCCACATCGTGCAAGAGAAAAATCTGTTCTAAAAACTATGTGAACCCAGATTCTCTTCCCAGAAGATGTGTATTTTGAGCAACTAAGACCCACAGTAATTCAAGTCTTGGCCTCCCGTGTATGTGGGAGACATTCTGTTGGTCCCTGAATCAAGCCTTAAGGTAGAGGTGGTAACACTACAAGGATGAAACAACCGTGGAAACACATAACCCCAGTTTTTCCCTGGTGGAAGTGAAAAGTTACAGTAATCAGTACTATACTTTGAAGGCCCAACATTTTAAGTCTAGGAAATTTCTCCTTCCCATTGGTATCCATTCTTAAAGAGCAGGCACAACTCCTTCAGTAAAAATTTCCTAAGGATTTAAATATTTTGTTCTCTAGTCTTTTTCTTTTTTGTCTGACTCTTTCTAAAATAAGAATTTTAAGAAAGTAGCTACAAAGACATGTATGAAAAGTGATTGGTTCTGATCCACAAGCTTTGTTCTGCTTTGTTGGGACCACAAGCATTAACAGCTATATCCTGTGCTGGGTGAATTAAAAAATACAGCAGAGCACACCCAGTCTAGGAGAATGAAGAAGCAAAAGTCATCTTTATGTCTCCAAAATGTATTAAACTGTTTAAAGAATTCTTAATAACTCACATCAGTTACCCCCAGTTACCAGGACATCTTCACTCCACAAAAGAGTCAGAGCAATGTTTGTTCGGTCCACAGGCTTCCTCCCAAACAATAGATTGTACATCATGTGAGACGGAAGGCTACTGATTACATACATCAATTCACTCCATTCCTTGCGCTTCGAGGAGGAAGGCGAAAAGAGGAAAAAAATTACTTTGGAGAAATTGAATTCCTGCCATGTTTCAAAAGCGAAGCTCAGTAGCTATAAAAGCAAGCTTTTTTTTTTTTTTTTTTTAAATTTAATAGTGAAATCTGCTAAGGCTGTATCTCTTCAGAAGGCTACAGATAGTTATATTTTAGTAAGCTCTGAAAATACATAATAGAGCCCCATGAACCATTTTCTATACAAACTGTGGAACACTAGCTGTATTGGAAGCAATCCATAAATATGTATTACTACTTTATAAATATGTATTGTGTTATAGATGAAGACAACAACTGAATAGAAGACCTCATAATTGGTATGGTCCTTTATTTAAAAATAAAAAAACCCCCACAGAGAATTACTTTACATGTAAGCATGGAAAAATAGTAGAGCAAAATAGTTTCTAATTCTTTGTACTTGAACACAGCTTTTGTGGGTTTGGGTTTTGTTGTTCTGGATTGGGCTTGGGGTTTTTATTTATTTATTTAGGTGTGGGTTTCTTTTTTTTTCAAGTTCTGTTTAGTTGAAACCAAGGCAAAAGGAGTACAGACTGAGCTGCTTGGATTGTTGGGAGGACAGCAGGTAGGGGAGTTTTGTATTCATCCACATGGCTACAATGCTCATGCAAGTCCACAGCACCTCACATCTTGATTATTATATTATTTCTCTTTCTAAGGCCAGCAAATGCAACAGTGCTTAGTTGTTATCACCTCCTCAAGCTATTGCTTTGAGTATGCCATCCACATATTGCATCTCACATTTTCTATTACACTGAAAGAAGCAAGTGTAGAAACATGGCTAATTTTATGCAAGTTATTCCCATCAAGCAAGCTAATCAGCTATTTGACGTCTGGCTGTATACTTTGAAATTCATATACAAGAGGAAAAAAAAAATTAGTTGGTTGAACTTTCCCTTGAAAAGGATGCAGGTTGTGGCAGTGTGCGTGGCTAAAGCTCAACAGTGGTGGAAGGGAGCTCAGCACGCTGCCCTCTGAGGCAGCTACTCTGGTTAGGGTGACACTGTTACCCATTCCATCATTCCTTTCGGTTGCTGTTTATGGTTACGCAGTTATGTAATGTTCTGTATTTGGTTATGCTCCAGAAAGTTCTTGTCTCCTCGGTTACCCATTGGTTATACTGTAATTTTTGTTCCCCTATTTAGCTGTATTCCCTCTTCCTTTCCCTATATAAACCCCACTTAAGCCCTGAGCTGGGTTCTTTGTTCTGGACCCTTCAGCTCACCTGGACCCTCATTCCTGCTCCTGCTCCCGGACCCGTCCCTGGATCCTCTCCTGCTGCCCTACCCTAACAAAGAGCTGAAAATACCAAACAAAGGCCCCTCCTTGGTCTTTATTCTCGCTGACCCGCTGAACACCACCGGGCTCCGGGCAATCCTACTCAGCAGAGGAACCAGCACTGTCCAGCCAGGCACTGCTGGAACCCTGCTTGGGGAAGAAGCGCTGCAGCTTGGCAGCCAGCCCCCGCACCACCAGGGAAAGCCAGTGCAGGACGCCGTGCGCCCTGCGCCGTGTGCCCTCAGGTCTGTCCCCAGCCCTCGGCAGAGCGCGTCCACAGCAGGTTTTCAAATTTATTCTGCCCATCTAAAGCATACCAAATTCAAGAAGGTATTGACCGATCAGCCAGGAGCTGCACACTCCTGAAACACTGGGCAGAGTTACTGGCAAAAGAATCTCCAGCTGTTCAGCACTGAGCTGACATGAGTTGTTGGAAGAGATACACAGGTCCATCAGTTTAGGCTATGGAATCCTGGATGGTAAGTGAAAACATCAGCAACCTGAATCAACAGAGAGGAAGAAAAAAGCTGCAGCCCAAGACTAGCCATCTAGAAAACTAAGTTTACCAATACTTTGCTTTAGTGCACAATTAGAAGGCAGAAGAATAGATTGTCTATAACCCTTAGAGCAAAATTCAACAGTGACAATATCAGTAAATGGCAATTATTTCTTATTTTAAAAATAGAGAGAATAAACGATGTAATGAAAGAAGGATGCTCATTACTGGGAATATCATATGTACCTCAGTTCATCTATTAGACATTATCCAACTGTGCATTTTGCTAAGCAAAATTGTGCCTTATAGACACTGAAGATGAAGAATGTTTAAGACTAAGAATCATAATATAAGCATAGTATATAGGTGGGGATTTAATTAGAATCACCTCCATGTCCAAGGACATGGCCTTTAGACTCCCCAACTTGTCTCTTTGATGTCATTTGTAAAGGTCATTATATCTTCATTCCCAGCGTTAAGTCTGCAGAATTTCCAACCCACAAGGCAAGCTTTGAGCAAATGTGGTGCTGCAGCTTGAATAATCCAGCTCAAAGTGAGCTACTCTATTCCAGAAAGAAAGCTATAAAAACGGCAATAACTTCTGTTGCAGGACAAGCTTGTGAGTTGGTCTAACATCCTTATGCATCTTCCATCCATGTAGCTTTATATATGAAAAGTGAAATTTCAGACATAGGAAGAGGCCTCCAATACTTCACAACATCTATTGTTCTTTCATTAATTTTCCACACAAAATTAGTGCAGAGAAGGGAGCTCTTTAGGAAAGCATGAAAAACACCAGGTAGGCTACAGAGAAGGGTCATTACCAAGGACATTACAAAAAGTGGCATGGCCACAGACTGTGACCGTGTCTTCCACGTAAGGCATCACTGAAGTGTAAAGGAAGCAGGCAGTCAGGGTTAGGACCCTGTCTTTCTATGGAACCGCCAATTCTATTGTAGCAGAGGAATATTTGTGTCTTGGGCTGTACGTCTTGAATTTTCAGGAGAAAAACAGCACTGCCACCTAAATATAACATATCCCTACTGTTTAATATTCTGCAATTTAAATGAAAACAACAGCAGACTTGGCAATTCCATAACTGGAGGTTCTAAATTAATGAGCATGGGATGATGAAAGGGGAATATAAATGAAAGGGCTCAGCACCAGAATTCCCACAAATAAAGATTCAAGGATTTGAGAAACAATTTCCAGAAACACCTGATAGTTTCACTACATCCTTTAGTAAGGACTGGAAATATAGTGCTATTTTCTGACAGTCCACTGCTGTAGATCTTTATGGAAACTAAGTGTTTTATTACGAAATGAAAAGACAATTTACTGGGAGTTTATGACTAAGAAATTATTTTACACTTTCTAATCTCCCTCCCACCCAAACACCATAAATGTCTCATTGTTCTCCTGAGAGTGTGTCTCTGGTGGAATATAAAGATGGTGCTTACAGCAGCATTTTGAGACAGTTAGTAGTTAATCATATGTAAAACTGTTAAAACTAGGGGACTAAATAATTTTGAAACCTCCCTCATGCATTCTGTGATTGTGCTGTGGGAGTCTGACAGCCTGGTGAACACTCGGTCAAAGTTTTGCAGAACACAGTGTTTAGGTGACTGAGTAGGTAACACAGTAATAACAGCATGAGAATTACAAGGAAAAAAGGCTTTAGAAAAAGTCTTACAGGAAATCTAGACATGTGTAAACATGTTCCTCAGAGAGCAAATTGAGCCAAGGGTTCTGAAATTCAAGTGTCAGGTGAGACTCACAGAACACAAGAAGGGCAAGCACTGTATGTTGCATTTAACATACCTCTTCAGTATCATATTGAAATGGGATGCAAGAGTTGTCTCCAACAACAGATTTTTCCTGTTCATCTATCAGAACTGACTACCACTTATTTTCTTTATTCTTTGGACTCCCATTTGATTGTTGTTTTGGGCTGATGTCCATGCCACTCAAACGCATGTAACAGCCTACAGCTCTTACATATTCAAACCCTAATTAGAAAGTCAGAGTAGAAGGCAAGACATTCTCTCCCAGGAACAATATGGTGACCAGAGAACCCATGTTAATCACCATTAAAGGATGGCCTCTATGTTCTGAACAAAGTCTCTGGTTTTTGTCACATGCAGAATGTCCATTATGAAGGGGTTTTACCATGTGTCTTTCAGGCAACAGCTTTAGGGACTGACCCATTCTCAGACTCAATAGGAAGGCAGAAGTCAGGCAACCTGGCATTAGCCCTATCATCATATTATGAAAGTTGTTGTTCGTCATACAATCTTGCTACAAGGGAGGGAAATTCCTCAATTGATCATCCTACTTTCCATTAAA
Source organism: Climacteris rufus (assembly GCA_013398175.1). NCBI lineage: Eukaryota > Metazoa > Chordata > Aves > Passeriformes > Climacteridae > Climacteris > Climacteris rufus. The sequence continues at coordinate 167,724 of VZRZ01006162.1, forward strand.
AGAACCCCCACACAATCCAAACACACACTCACAAAACAAAACAACAAAACTTGGACCAAAAAGGAAAAGATATCCCCAAACCCATCTTTCTACAATAAGGATAACAANTATGAAAGCTTCATGGGGTGTGAAAACCATCAGGGTGCCAGAGAACAGCAACCACGTTGTGTTTTACAAAATAAAAAAAAAAAAACCTGCAAAGGGCCACAGTTTAGACTGTGCCTACTTCCGCTGAGAGAAGCCCAAGAGGGTCGGCTTACTTGTTGGCTTACTTCAAGCACACCACAGTTAGCAGTGCAGCTCCACTGGCTCACTGTGAGCAACCTCTAATGTCTTGGATGCCTCCTTCTCTCAAAAGTGCAAAGAATTGTTTGACTTCAATGATCAAAACCACCTTTGAAAGACACACTAATTCCCCTACTACATGAGGCAATAAAACACGGTGCCTCAGTCTCCTCCTGAAATCACTTATATTTTGAGCACAATTTATTCCTAAGTTGGTTTTCCATGACTAACTTGTTGAAATGAAAATTCCAATGTTTCAGTAGGAGTTACCTATAAAGACTGTGAACCACATTCACTGACTTGCCTAGGAATGAACAAGTGACAAAAAGAAGCCTAAAAATCAAAACTAATTCACTTGGAGTGTTGGAAGTCCTGTCAACATCACAATGTGAGGTTTTGCAATTTAATAGCATGGCTGTATACATAAAGCCATACGAATACATTTTTCCTTTTTTCCCTATTTTACAATATTTTTAAAGTGTCACAAACCTAAAATTATTCTTCCTGGATGTCAATATATGTGATCATCTTTGCGGAGTACCTGGCTATTAAGTGTGGAAACTCACTTTTCAACTTGTGCAGCACTGAAAAAAACTAGTTGACACCATTTATTCTTTACTTTTCACATTTTGGTAATAGAAGAAAGGAAAAATTTTAAGAATAATGTTCAGAATAATCATATTCATAACTTTGGAAATGCAAAAGAACAGGTCTAAATCTGACTGGGTCACACAAGCGAAAAACATGTCTATACTTACTGCTCAGCTGGCTAAGCCACCGCTTGTGTGAATGCCAAAGAAAATTAAATAATGTTCATTTGGAAGCCACTCTGGGTTTAGTTTCACATGATTATAATGAATTAAATGCAGACAGGATTCACAGACTCAAAGTACTCAATCAAAATAAAACAACGAGAAAACAGGCAAGCGAGCTTGATTATTTAAATACAAGCAATTATTATCACAAAGCAAATAATTTTCAGGGTCACAGCTGGAGGAAAACAGGTAAACCCCCTACATTATACATTTTGCCTTTTAGTTTTTTTGCACCTACTCTAGAATGAACACCACTTGTTTGAAAATACATAATACTACATTAAAAAGTGAAACAGCCTTGATTGACAGAGAGGGACATGGATTAAAATCCCCAAGGTTTACTAGCCTAAAGGCAGCCATGACAAACTGCTGCCAGTTGCCCAAAGCCTGCACAGCTACTCAAGCACACAATCCTCAAAATAGTCATATGTGGCTGAGGACAATCCCTGCTGTGCAGAGCTGAATTTCAAACTGGGCTCAAGAGAAGGGAAAACATCAACACAATCACACACCAGTCACTCACATCTTACATTCATTATCAGGTTTTTCAAAGAAATCCCCAAGGCAGCTATATTTCACAGAATTGAAGCTTTAAAATAAAAGGAAAAGAAAACCAAAGCAACTCCCTCTACTCAAAACTGTATTTATTCTAGTTTATAAATGTGCAATAAAACATATGAAATAAAATTGCTCAAGTAGACTTCAAGACAAAAATGTTTTTTGGAAAGTGAAAAATAAATACTTCGAGAATAGGTAGCAAGAATAACACTGCTACTAGGCAATTGAATGCCATCCAATACATAGATTCTTAGCCAAATACTATGTATTTACAAGAAGCTTACTTTCCAGGAAAACCCGCAAAGAAATTTTGATTTGCTGTACAGAAAGCATAGCTACCCATCTTGCCCTTTCGTCTCTGAAAATTCTATGTATCGCTGCAAGTAAATATCAAGTATCAGCAGTAGGATGTGATGTGTTAATGTGTTCTAATTTCGATTACTTCAGCAGAACTGATGTGTGAAGAAATTAAAGTCTGTGCATTAGACAGATTAATAGAGTCTAGGATGAATAAAATACACAATTAGAAAACTCTGCTTAAATTAAGAAGAGAATTTGCAGCGAGGAAGGCACATTACATTCATGTGAATGGCAATCTACTGATTTTTTTTTTCTGGTGTCAGACTGAAATTTTCTTTATTAAGGTACCCTGAAAAGTGTTAGAAGAAATTAATAAAGACTTCAGAAGGATTTATGCATATTTTACTGATCTCGGTATAATGTACTTCAAGAAAGCCAGTACTAGTTAAAAATAAGGCAACATTTAGCAGTAGCTCCTGCAGAGAGTATACAATTGAAACACACACATCTTATTGATATGTTACATGTGCAGATGAGAACTTTAAGTACAGCCTGGGAGTTGCTGGTTGTATTTATGTTTGTTTTCCTGCAAGACATCCGAAGTCTTTGGGCAGCACTGCCCTAGTGAGAATCCTTCTTTCACACTGCCCCTTTCACTAGTGGGAAGTATTTAACAAAAGCCCCTGAGATTAAACAGACCAGAGCAGTTAGTGGGACTGACTGCAGCCAGCAAAGTCGTTGTCATTACCCCATTCTATAAATTACCCATCACTCTCACAAAGAAAATGTGGCAAGCAGCAAACCCTGGTTGTGTCAGGCACAGATGGGAAAGCTCCCTCTGTCTGCTAATTGTCTGGGAAGGAAACTCATTAAATAGTGTTTCTCACCTGTCACAGTCCAAGAGCAAACTCAGCGGCTCTCTCGGCTGCCCACCTGTAGGGGAAGGCAGAGCTGAAGCTGCACTGAATTCTCCCCTGCTACTAAACAAATGTCCCAGTTCTCAACATGACAAAGCAAAGGACCATCTCTCTAACAATTAAGCACCAGGAGGCCTCAATGTCATATGCACAATTAAGTTCTATCACCACCCTAAAAAAATCTTACAATTCCTGATTTTCATAGGCAGTAAATAATTAATAATCTAGAGGATAAGTTCTGCATTTTTCGATGGCTCTTTTCCATCTCTTTTAAAGCACTGTCAGCACAATAAAGCTTTATGAAAATATACTCTGATTTAAAAAATAAGAAAACACATCGTTTTCCAATTACTTTTGTGTTTTCATAAAACAGGCCCATCATTATTTGCACTTACTAGAAAAAAAGTAAATATATAATGCTGAGAGATCTTTTCTGCTTTGTGCTCTATTTTATTATTCTGCTCAATTTAATAGCAGCATAATTTCATAATATCCAAAGAACCAAATACATGTACATTAGTATAAATACATGCTAGACCAGAAAATCTTAAACTTCTGTGTTACACTGGTATAAAACAGAATAGGATTTGGCTTTCGGCATTTGCTAGAATTGTTCAAATAATTACTAGACACTTGTGCTACTTCACTGGGTTGTGAAGTTTGCCACTGGACTTAGAAAATAATTTAAATTACTGCACCTAAAAATTCTTACACAATCACAGTGTTAGGTTCTGAGTGGATATTGAAACTCTATAACAGAAGAATATACCACTGTATTTGCCTATACTCATATATAGACAACACTGGAAAAAAAAAAAGAAAAAAGAAAAAACACAAACAAAACCAGAGTTATAAATCTCACAAAAAATAATACACACAGTTACTTCAGACTACAACAGCAATTAGTAAGAATGGACAGTTCTTATAGAGGGACCAATGGAGAAAGAAGAGTAAAGAGTTTTAGAGAAGGGGTTTGTGCAAGCTCAGAAGCCAACAGGGTGCTCCTCCCAAAACACAGTCTCAAAGGGAGGTGTCTTGTCGACCAGATCAGTAAAGTGGGAGAGTGGACATAAATCAAATCTATAATCAAAATTTCTCCCACTGCCGCTCTTCCCTAACCCCTCCCATCCCAAAGAAAAGCCCCTATTGCTTATCTTTCTTTCTATATAGCATAGCTGGGCTCTCCTGCGCACAAACTTGTCCTTGTATGTTAAATGGGTTTCAGGAAGAACAGAAATTTACTTCAAAGTAATTCTGCTTTCAGAGAGCTGCTTAGCTACCAGTCTATTTTAATTTTAAGATTTGCATGCCAACTCTAAACCACAAAAGAATTTTCTCTCACAAGCACTGGAGATAAATATTGCAGAACATTGACACTGAAACTGAAAGAATTAAAGAAAACAGTCCCAAAATGAATCCTACTGATTGACAGGAATAGTGCCATGTGGCACAGGTTCTAAAAGGACTGGTCCCAATACCTCAGTCACTTTTCTGATTTAGCACATTTTCAGTGTTGCCCTCCTTGTCCTTTCATCGAGTCCTTATTTAATGCAACAAGCTAAAAACATGAGTAAGATTACTTACTTTCTGCCTTAGCCACAGATCAAGATCTAACTGTTGTAGAAAACAGAAGAGCAAAAGGATAGTTCTTCCTTTTAGTAAAATATTATCCATAGGGAAGGAGGGGAGATGGCTTTGTAGATATGAAAACACAATAAAATAAAAAGTGAGAGCAGTGCAGGTCAGCCCAACAGCCCTCTGTAAAGTCTGTTTTCCAGTGGCCTCATGATGGACAGTTTAAAGAAGGAACACAAAGGAGACCAATGAAGTAGTTCTGCAGATCTTCATGCTGAACTCCAGCCAAGTATGGAAAGCTGCATGCAAGACACTTCAATTGGACCAGTGGTCAGACTGATGCAAGGGAAGCATGCGATCCCCAAAAGCAGTTTCACGCTAGAGCAGTGCAAAAGCAGAATGCTGCCAAATGGTAACGGATCACAAATAACAAGCAAAGTATCTGTAGTAAAGAAGGAGCAAATGCACAGACTCAAAGAGCAGCACAGTCAATGCAACAGGTCATGAAAAGGACACACTATGCAGCAACCGAAAAAGTGAGGCAAGCAAGCTTCCTCTGCAGAGGAAAAAGAAGGATGAGTGCCTACAGAAGAGCCAGGATAAATGCTAAGTTTGTCCTCATTTTTTATTGCCAGCTCCAAGAGCTGCTGCTGAAGTAATAGTTGGAAAACAAATGAGTAAATTATGAAGAGAGACTCCCCAAAATGTCGTTTTCAGACTCATAATTCACATTTTATTGTTTGTCTACAGGGTAGAATTCAAGACTGCTACCTTTTTTTTAAATTTATTTCCATAAGACATGATGGTAACAATCATCACATTAGACAAATTTGTTGTATAGACTTAATTTGCCTATTTTTCTATTTTGTGTCCTACTTTAATTGACAATCCTCCAAAAAAAACTATTGTGCAAGCTCTTTGTTTCATCAGGCTCTATAAAGATTACCACAATGTTATAAAAATTCCAAAAGAACACACAGAAATCCCCGTATTGTGAGAAGTTACTCAGTCACTGCCATCCCATTTGAATTGGTTTTCTCATTCCTTGCTTCAGATGGAATAACCCCATTGTGTTCTCAGATGTTTGGTGCACACAATGCTGTTGAACTATAATGGACAAAGAATTTTTTTTTCCATAATGTGTCTTGTTTGTATGAATAACTGGGCCAAAGATCTACTAAGATACATAATTTCCTTCAGTGAAACTAATTTACAGGGAAAATGAATCATAGGAAAGACAAAGAAGATATCAGCTATTCTACATCCACCCTGTTCCTTCCTGTATCTGTGCCTGGAAAACCAAGCAACATAAGCACCATAGAGTAGAGTAAACTCAGGCCTTCTGTGATGCTGTTAAAGTCAATAACGTTACAGCATGAATGAAGTTGGCATAGTATCAATTTAATTTTTACCAATGCTGAAGTCAATCCTAGCATGTAAACATTTGCCAGTCACTTGACAATATGAAGATAACTGTTCCCTTAAAAGCACAGTATGCTGCATTCATTCTAAATGGTCATTTGCAGGTAAGACAGGAGGCACACCACGTACTTAGAGCTAAGTTAATGCTTCAGAAGAGCAACAAGAGAAAGTGCTCTAACAAGCTCAATGAAGGATTAGCAGTAACAGCAGCAACATATTGCCACAAACAAACTAAATCCCATCCTGTTTGCTTCACCGAGAAGAGACTTTAGGATACGAGGGACAACGTCAGAGTTGCAAGTAATTTTTCATCAGAAGTCCTCATGTCGAGTATTTCCATGCATTTTCTTAGGAAGGTCACCCTTTGGGACAAAATTACTATGCTTGATTTGTTCCCGTGATTTCCGAGGGTAATTTGTCATTCTTGCAAAATTGCATATGAAAACCAAAACAAAATAAAGTCCCAACCAAAAAACTCTCAAACAAAACAAAAACACCCACAAAAACACCCAAGCATAAAAATCCTCTATCACCAATAGAAGGATTATACAGATGGGTTTTTTCTCCCTAATTCACTATGTCAAATGTACAATTATTTTAAATCTAAAATTTAACATCTGATACTCATTAAAAGATGAATCCCATAACAAAAGTCTACATTAATGGCTCTGAAATTTATTTTTCCTGCACACTGTCTCACTAAATACACGCTGTCACTAAAATCAATAACTCTCCAAAGTTCATGGGAATGCATCAATAGAGAAGGTACAAAAACCATTGCAAAAAGAGAAGATGAGTATGTAGGCCTGAATCAGAAGTTGTGCTGATAGACAAATCATGAGTGATGAAAGTTTTTTACTTATTTTAGAAGTACTTAGAGATTTTTTTGAAGTGCATTCTTGTGATGAGCAGCAATCAGACTAGTTTTGGGTTTGTTTGGTTTTTCTTACCTTAGTGAAGAGCACATGATTTCCTAGTCCCCCATCCACTGCTCACACATTCCCTTGTGCAGCATGTAGAAATAAACTCCATTCCCACATAGATCATACTCACTGCTTCAATTCAGTTTCAGAAAAATCACATCACCTGCCTTCAATGTCATATAAACCTAAATGCTCATTTGAAATACCCCAGAAAATTTTTTTGCCTTCTGCCATTATTTGATGTGTTCATAGGCCTGTAGCAGGGCGTAATACTACATTCCTGGATTGCCCTCCATGAGCAGTGTCATATGATAAACACTTTTCTCTTGTCTGAGCTCCAACTGTGCTTACCACTGCTATCCACAGCTTAAAAATCACACCATATGTAGAAACTTCCACTCCACCTTTTAAAATTAAGCTTTTCCATAATTTTTATTGAAAACTGGTTTTAGATTAAGAATGTTTAGGAATAAAGACTACTATGGAAATCTATCAACCTTTGCCCAAGTGTAGAAAAGTTTTAAACTAACAGATAAGGAAGAAACAGACAGATAGGTACAATATGAAAATTAAAGATGAAGTACAAGACAATTACTGCTTCCAAAATACAGACGTATATTTTACAGCATTACAGCAATAAAGAGAAAAACTCTTTCATAACATACTGGGAACAAACAGGCCATTCACACAGGGCTCTTACATATCCAAAGAGTACTTGAATCAATCACGCTTTGCTTGGCAACAGACGGGCCAAACAGAAGTTAATGGTGTGGTGGACTGTGCGTTGGGCCACGTGTTGGGCTGATGCTCAGAGACGAAGTTTGACAATGCCTCACTGACCTAGACACATCACCTTGAGCCTCAGTTTCCTGGTCTTCAAAATGAAGGCCAACGGCAGTAACCTTACTAACATGCTTTAGGATTTACTCAGGACAAGCACAGCAAATGCTAGGAGCTGGGTGGTGTTGCAAGCAGCAACGTGTCACATGCTTTCAATCACACAAGCTTAACTACTTTGGATTAAAATATAGCCTTATGCAGGGCAGTCCTGCAAATAAAACTGCTCTGGACCTTGTTAAGTGCCTAAAATGGCACTTTTTCTAAGGTTGCAGTGAATTCAGGTCACAAGCAAATAGGATGCAGTTTTACAGCTCAGAAACAGGCTAAGAGGAAGACTGATTCAGTTTTATTCCATTCCTCCTTGTGCTCCAGTAGAGTGTAAAATGCACCGTGCTTGTGTTGTTGAAATATATGTTCCCTAATGCTTCTCTGATATCTTGCATTGAGGGAAAAGGCACAAATATTTGAAAATATGTGCCCTATTATCCAATTCCTTCAGTGTAGGACTTTCTTTTGTAGATCCAGTTTCCATTCTTGCTTTCCTACCAGCAACTCACGTAAGTGACAGCCAGCTGCAAAAGGACTTCTCTATCCCCATGAAGCCATTCTCCTTTTATCAGGTTTTCTTGCACTGTTTTACAAAACAAATCTGAGCCATGCACTGAGTGTATAACAATGGCTGTAGTTCATCACCTTGCTTAATATGTGACCATAAAATTTAGTTATTGTACTGCAAGCAACAGACCGGATCTAAAGATCTTGCACAAAAAGAGCAAGCAAACCTTGTGTAAAGAAAATGGAAGACATAAATACAAAAGGGAGGAATAAACAGTGATAGTTATGGTTCCAGATACTTTTCAGAGACTACCAAATTAAAAAACAAATAGGGAAAAAAATGTGTTCTTAAATTGATTTCATAAATGTAATGTGGTAAAGCAAAGTCTACACTACATTGGCAATTAAGAAAGACTACAGCTTAGTCAAAATAGCAGGAGATGTACTCCCTTCAAGTCTCTGAGAAAATAATGTTTGAGCTACAACAGCACAATTCCAAAGTATAGCACTATGTGTGCAGAAACTTATCACTGGCAAAGACAAAGAAATGAAGGCAGGCAGCCAACATTTACTGAAGGGAAATAAATAACAGTATCTTAAATTACTCCAAATATACACAACAATATAGCCATAATTTTAGAAAAAAATAAGTAGCTAATAAACAAATGCTTACAAGCAGCTCCAGCTAGACATCTTGGTCTTTACTTTTTACCCATATAACATTTGCATACATGCACATGCTAAATAGTGAGTAGTACTGAAAATACTTTGTTTTCTTCAAAGTGTTCAGTAACATGCAGTACCATCTTAATCATACCCTAGGTATGCTGGCAGCAGCGCAACGCAAGTGGGAGTCACAACTGAATTTTCTTCTGTAAAGACAAAATCAGTCTTTAAAGATTTAGAAAGGAAAAGTCCTGAAGCAGCTTGTTATGTATTTGTCCTCGAGCAGAAAACAAAACAAGCCCCCTTTTATTTAGAGGTCATTAAGGAACAAAATTTATTAATTGTTTAGAAGCTTAAATTGAATTTAAAAACTCTCTTAAATATCACTTAGAGGTGATTTTTGCTGCATTATGAGCAGTAAGTTCCCTTTTCTGAAATGAGGCATATACATATGCTGAGATGGTAACAAGAGTACATGTTTTTTATTGTCCCACACACATTGAAGCAGTTATGTATTCTTCACTAGATTTTTTTTTTCCAGAACACACACAGAGTGAACATTTACCTCTCTCAACTCCCTTCTGTATCCTTTAACAACATTCCAGACTGCCAGAATGATGCATTTTTCAAGTCTATTGTACTTATATTTGTTAAGTTTAGGAGGCCAGCATTATTTAACACTACACAGAATATTATCACATAGTATGTTAGGCATAAAGACAATGTCTACCTCCTTGTAGGTGACTGAAAATCACTAGCAAAGTTATATTAATTTTAGTCTAAAATAATCATCCAGAGAAATAATTTTGATCCACATAAGCCTTTAATCCTAATCAGCCTTACTCCTAAATTCTTATTGGACCAAACCACAACATTAGAGGTATTTTCTACAGTATAATGCCCTGCTATGTAGAATTATTGCAATTAGCTCTAAAACCACAAAAGCTCTCATTGACTTCAGTTCAGGCATAAGCATCAGCACTGCTTTGTATTGTTAAATACTCCACACAAACAGATGCAGAGCATTACTGTAAGTTGCCACTGATCTAGGAGAGACTCCCCCACTGTATCTCAGCATCATTGTTAGGCAAACAAATACGCAAAACCCCAAAAATCCAGTAAAGAATTCCAACAGGATTCTCTTTTTGTTTTCCAACAGGAAAAAAAAGAGTGATAGATGTTGAAAAGGGGCCCTTTAAAGACTTGTTTGGCTTTTGATGATGGATCAAACTATGTCACTTCTTCTGCCTGTCCGCCATCCCCGAAAAAAGCAAGGAGGTGGTCTCTTAAAATATAGCTACTTAAATCAGGCTATTGTTTCCTTTCCCTCCAAGACCACCCAGATTTTCAAAACTGAACCATCTCTGCACTAGACAGATTAGAGCACTACCACAGCTCTATGCAAAGACCTGCTACTCTGCAGTATTTATCACTGCTGCATACAGAGCATACTGTACTGGTTGAATACACACACATAAGAGACAGTAGGGGTTGGGGGGGGAACCATGAAACCTTAGGCATTTGAGGAGGGGAGAGCCATGACTAAAGTCCTCTTCAAAGCTCAGGAGATTATGTTTAAAAATAGGGGGTTTATAGAGACTGTATCCAACACCTTTTATTTTCTTCAAACATTTGGCGTTTTGAGTCCTATATCTTTTAAGCTGGGAATTTAATTAAAATTTTAAAAGAAAATGGAAACTATCACATAATAACCGAATTTCAAGTTCTGGCATTTCTGCAGGAAAAAATAATCCATAGAGGAATCATGTTCCAGTTTGTCCTGGAGGTTGGGGCAGTACACTGAGCAATACAAAATACAGATTCTAATTAGAGCTTTCTCGTCTGCTTCCATTCTCAAATTATGACTCCTCAGTTTCCCACACAGATACTGGTATATTGCCACTGGTCTTCACTGTGCTTTGAAATCCACAAATGAGAGGCAGACAGTACAAAAAAGACCATGCTATTATGAAAATGAAGTTGGGATTTCACACAAGGGATAGACACTGCTTGGGGACATGGTTTTTCTAGTTAGATTTGGCCAGCTTGGAAAAAAGTAAAATAAAAGGGACAAGGTGTGAGCTTCTTTGAAGACAGGAAAGAAAAATCACAGCAGGGAGCTGTTCAACACTGGTGCCTGCCCAGACAGCTAGAGGTAGGCATTTGTCCTTGGCACATCAAAGCACAACACTGGCACCAGAGTTGTTCTGTATTTCATCAGACTTAGAATAATAAAGTTTTACTGTGATCAGCTGTACATATTCTTTACCCACCATGAACCTGCCACCCCACACTGTATGCAACTGGCACAGAAGCTATCCTCTATCCCATACCTCACAGCAGCTGCTCAGCAGTGAAGTGGGGCAGGCAAAAGACTGCCTAAGAGGACGATCAAGAGAGGGCACTTCTTTCTGCTAAGACATCTTATCAAGGAACATCTAAAGACAAAGTTACATTTGAACCGAAGACATGCCATTATTAAATCTAATTAACTAGTATCAATACAGAGTTAGACTGCAAATCATAAAAAGAGGAAAGTGTTCACTAGACTACTGGCAGTAATAACATTTTGACCCTATCTGGATGTGGATCTTATAGTTTGAATATCATTATATTTTTTAAACAGGAAAAAAAACCCAGATACAAAATTATTGCTCTGTTGCTACTGGTATTTAAGCAAAATGCTTCGGTTTAGATGTTGCATTTGTATTCTTAATTTTCCTTCTGGGTCCCTAAAAAATGCTAAGAGTTGGAATGTGCAGCTCCTCTTGGAAACAAGGTTGTTGGTTCTTTCTTTCCATTACACACAGCATAAATATGATAAAACGGCAAAATAAGGTAGCTAAATTGGGGGTGGGAGGTGCGACAGTGGGGAGTTTTCTTAGAAGCACAGAGGGACAGGATGAGTGACACTGACTCAGGCTGTAATACAGGAAATTCCAATGAGGTGTTAGGAAATTACTCTTCAAAATTAAATAGTTGAGCACTGGAACAGGGGTCCAGTCAAGTTGTTGAATGCTCATCCTTGAAGAGACTTAAAACTGGGTTGGATGAGGCCCTGGGTGATATGCTGTACTTGCACCTACTTGTAGTGGAGGGCTGGACTTAACTCTCCAGAGGTACGCCCAACATAAACTACTCTGATTGTAAGCCACCTTGAAATACCTTGCCTTTCCAATGACCCCCATTTCTAAGACATTTTAAATGACTACAGTTAACAACATGGTACTATTGTCAGCATTTCTCTGGGAGGTGCATTTCTGCTTCTCAGGTAGGCAAATAGCTCATGCAGCAGTGACCTGGGAGGTTGCCTTGAACATCTTAAGCTTTCTTGACAAAAATTAATTTCTTTTTAGCAGTCTTAGCATGCTTCCTTCTCTCTCCATCCCTATCCACAGCTGTGGCCTATAACTAGTTTTCTGCCTGTAAAACAATCAGTGGCATTAGTTCTTTGTGATAACTACATCACACTTTTCCCAAGCTCCCATTATTATGAGATTTGGCATTGCCTGCTCCTAACCTGGGCTTTGAAGCTCTCCATGTGCAGACCAAAAAAAAAAGTTAATTGTGCTTCCGTAATTGAAGTTTTACTACCCAGAAATTAGCAAATTACAGTGTTACTCATTGGGATGGGACATTTGCAAAAATAGATGCTTCAAAATATATTAGCAAATAGCTAAAAAGGAGGTGGTTGGCTTTCTACCACTGTGATGGCTATGCTGGTTTATAGTAATTCACCAATATAATCACGTCCAAAATCTATGTAAAATTTTAAAACAATAGTATAGTTTCTGGGGTAGATAGTTGTCTCTCTTCTCTACTTTAATACCAACACATCTTCACAGAAATCACCACAACATTAAAAAGCTGAATGGCAGCAGGGATTTTATAAACACTGAAAATAATTTTTAAGCGCAAATGTTCCTGCTGTTTCTTGCCAACCCTCCATTTTCTCTTAACTTGATAATAAGGAACAAAGAACAACCTCACAGGCATCTGACATTGACAACTGCATCAGATTAGGCTTTGGACAGAGTAATAAGTTATCATGGTTGTTATTATGCTGTATATTCATCAGCAAGTGAGCTATTACAAACTTCAAGAATGCAAAAATAGCTCAATATTACAGATACCAAAATCCATTTGCATGAATGAGGAGATACAAAAGGAGCAAAAGGGAAAAAGGGGAAATTTTTAAACTATGAGAAGATGCCCAAGTGGAGCTGTTGCCTTTAAAATATTTTAAGGCATGAGCATATACAAATATATCCATATACTTATGACACTGACTTTGTCAATTGAAGGTCAGAAGTTTTGCATGTCATTCACAGTGATTTATTCTGATGTCTAATAAAGTCTTACTGTATTTTTTACTCCATAACTTCCAATATTAAAAGCTTACTCAGCACAATATTAACACTAGACTGAGATGAAATGTTTTTTTGTCACACAAAAATTCACTTCTTTTTTCTATGAATCAAATGTCAAAAATCCAAACATGGCCTAAAGCCAAAAGTAACCCTAAATCAATCAAAACATTTTATTTAGATGGCTGCATTTTTTTTTGTTTTACTGTAAATTATTGTAGCTCTTGAAATAAACACCAAAAATAACTATCTTATTTAAATAGTGTTAAATTAGAATGTCACAATAATTTCAAAACTCCATCAAAAACATTTCAAACCAAGAAATTCCCAACCGCTTCCCATTAAGGTTGAAGCCAGGAAAATTCTAGTTTAGCTTGCTGCTTATGCTGGCCTTTGTGTCCATGACATGAAGTATTCCTATTACAGAACTGCAGTGAAGAGATAGCTCTCCAAAGCAAACCATTTTAGAAACTGGAATGAACCATGAGTACATTTTTTTAAACTATACTGACATAAATGAACTGTCACTGAATCAGAAGACCTTACATAAAGAATAAAAAAGAAAGCAGAAACTGCCTGCATGTAACTATGAGAAGTAATATTACAGCAACTTATGCTTTAATTTTTAAGTCATTGCTTTTATTGGAACAAAAAGCATTTGAAAATTGAATGAAAAGCTAATGAGCTTCTGTTATATGCTCTAGGCAGTGAGTCAATCTCACACTCTAAAGCATCCACAGGAACCATGAAATACAAAAAGGGATGATGCAGACCTGTGTTTCAGCATTGAATTAATTATTCTGTCCCTGGATCAACCACATTTAATCTTCAGATGTACTACAGCTGTTTTCAATATTTACTAATAACTCTTTATATGTGTTTTCAATATTTACTAATAATTCTTTAGATGCACAGGACGTAAGAGTGTTTCTACGTTTTAGAGAAGAAGGAAAAAGTATAGTCTTTGACTTTTCAACCACCATGTTATACATGGATGTGCTTAGGACATGTCCTGGTACAAATTTTTTGCAGTTTTCAGATGAGGAAATGGCCTGGGCTAATATTAACCATGAAGTTCAAGTGTTTAGGTAAGCTGAAAATATTGATTTACAAAAGAAGTTTATGGGTTATTTTCCCTTGGACAACTTGATAAATACATTATCTGATATTTATCAGCCCCTGCACCACTGAACTACCTGCTGCCTAAATATCAGTACCAACTTTTAAAGCACTGTCCTTACAGACCTGAGTACCTGTGCACTGCACTCTGCAATCACAGGAGAAGGACATGCCTCAACTTCAGAGATAAGCAACCTGGGAGGGAGATGTCAACGTTAGCCAACAGGAAACAAAAACGCTGATGGGAGAGCCTGCTGGTACATCTTCAACCCGACTTCCCCTGTCAGGGGAGCACAAGCTGCAGTACGTCCATTTAAGCAGGTTTGGATGTAATCAAAGATAATAATAAACACAAACTTAAAATAAATAATAAATTCATAAAATAAATACACAAACTTTACAAATCTAAACTGTTGCATCATGTTTTTAGGTAAGTTTCATGTCTTTTTCATGCACAACAATGCCGTTTCAGCTGAGGACTGTCCCAGCCTAATGAGTATAATCTGCAAGGCAGGACCTTTTCATGAGTCTGGGCTAACATATTCCCAGATGCAAGAGAGAAATCATCTTTAATCTTTCACATCCTTGCTGAGACCTTTAAAACAGAGACAGGAAGGCTTCCCCTTCCTCATGTTTTGGGGTGGTTTTCTTCCCACCCATCTTTCATTCCTATTGTAATTTTTCAGTGCAGCAAGAGGATAGAAATAACTGTGTGGATAGATGGCAGACATTTTAATGCCTAGACAGAATCAGAGCTCTCAGAAAATTATAATAATGAAAATCTGAGTACTAATTTACTTGAGATGGGTAGTGAGACACCCCTTGAAAACATATCTAGGCTTCTAAATTTCTTTTTCTACCTAGTTTTGGGCCCACTAGGGCTTGGGTCTCAGTATGTTACTGAAACACATGAAAAGGGAAACAGAACGAATGAGGCAGCAGAAAGTAGTTTCAGTAGTGTCAGTGAACATTCTCCAAGTGTGTACAGAGTGAAAGATGCTCAGTGATGGCCAAGGACAACGGGCATCTTCTGTCACATCATGTCCCAGAACAGAATCTTTTACATATTTAAAGGGTTCATAGTTATGTATGCTTCAGTGGTTCCCCAGACAGAAATGCTTTCATCTGCAGCCTGACACAGTCCTGAAAGACTGGGAAACAGAGGTCCAGGAATGCACAACTTCCAAAAGTGCTGTAGCAGAATTGGAAGGCCATTCACAGCCCAAACCTTCCTTTAAAAGCCTCAGGTGATTAATAAGGTATTAGGTGTTTTTACATAATTCATAATGTCTCAGTTATTAAATACTTCATATATTTATTATAAATTGATCAAGAGCAAACAACAGCTTTTAAAGAAAATTCATGTTCTGGAGAAAACCGCGATCTTCATACCTGACTGATCTCTAACACTGGCTTTCATTTCCTTAATTTTGTCAATGAAGTTGCTATTTTGTAAGCATATTCTATTGTTAATTGGAGTAGTTGAGAAATTAAATTTAGTTGTCTCAAGCTACTGGTGATGAATTTCAGTCCCATCTAATTTTATAGAACAGGAACAGCATTGATGGTTACAGGAAATTATTGCAGTAGAAACACATTGCTGGGGCATTCACAGAGACTAACATGCCATGCTCCTACTACTTTCCCAGAAAGGTATTCCCTTATTAGAAACAAGCCATCTATTCCATATTTCTGAACTGCAAGGTTCTTTTTTTGATGGGTCATTTTATTTGTTTGTTTGTTTTCTTCTCCTAGGCCATGTTTTGGGGCCATCTTTCCCCTCCTTTAACTACAGCAAGGATGAAACAGGTAGTTTAAATTGCTGAATAACAATTTCAACAGAATTGCTGCTCATGTAAATTACCTACCCCCTGTGGTATGTTTACTAACCAATCAAAACATTTTCTTCAGACAAAGCACTGCAATAAATTTAAATGAAAATAAGGACAACCACAACACAAGACACATAATAAGAGATTTGTGCACAGCACGGAAAGTATCGTATAAGTAAGAAAATTATCTTCACGCTTTACAGTGCAGAATTTTCAGAATAATATAACTTATTTATAATTTGCTGCAATACATTTGTTTCCAACAACTTAATGAAAAACTCCAGTAATAAGTTGCTATCGGAACTGCTGGGAATAAAAGAATTAATCTGAGCAAAGCATTTGAAAAGCCATGCATATTCTATCAGAGCAGATATTTTATCAGTCTTACTAAAAGAACACTTACTGAAATGTACATTGGAACCATGCCAGAGAATTCCATCTAATGATTTCTGGGGTCCATCACAAGAGTAGATGGAGTATAACAAGGCTCTCACCGAAAGGTATGAGACAAGATGAACAGAAGGAATTTGTAAATACCCTGCAAAATAACTTTATAACCTTTCAAAAGCCAGATATTAAAGACCTTAGTTGCTAGCAACCTCAGAAAGCCTGTCTCTTGTTTTCTTCTGTTTACTAAATAAAGGCCACACCCAGAATGACACAACTACACCTTTGGAAAATTATATCCATTGCAACCCAGGGTAGAGTCGCTCAGCCTGCTTTGGTGTGTGAATTGATAGTCCCAGCAACTTTCCCCTTTGGATTCATTACTGTTTATATATATAAAAAATATAAATACGATATATTATATAATATATATTATTATATATAACCATATATATAATATATATTTTATCTATATTGTATATATTATATATAACCATATATATAAAACATATATATATGTACACACACCTCTATATATCTATATAGATATAAAAATATAAAAGAACCAGTACTGACATCCTGAATCAAGATACAATAAAATTTCATCCCAGTTTCCCAATATGATGACATTTGACAACTCATCTGCTGCCACAGTGTGAGTCTGCCTCTGTTCAGACTCTTCCCAATGCAGGATCCTCTTAAGGCATGCAGTTGAAGTTGACAATTGCCTACAGCAGCAAATTGCTGGGGGCAGAAAAACAGTCCAGTGTCCCTACCACCTGCTTTCACATTCCAGATCTGAGGAGTGAGATGACTGATGGTGATGCTGAGGAAGAGTGTGAGGCACAGCAGTGACTCCTGCCTGGAGGACAAAGAGGCGAACCAACCCTACTGGGCAGCCAGCCTTAGCCAGCTCCCTTGTCTGTGTCTGCTCTCAACTTCAAAGAGGAGAAGTGCTGTTTTGCTTGGAGGGATGGATCCAGTCAGACCTGGAGACCTGCAGCATTTGCAGGCCCTACAGCAGACCCCACCACATCACAGACCCCACTGTGTCCCACAAGCCATGGCCCAGCAGGATCTGTCAGGCTGCACCTCCAGCTCCTTGTGACCAGTGACCCACTGCACAGCCAGCTTAAGAGACACAGCATTCCCAGTGCCTCTGGAAAAGAGACATTTCTACATTAAATGGCCAGAAGAAATTTACCATCTGATACTCCTTTACATTACTACTTATTTTTCATCCAACAGCTCCCTTCTAAACTGAAGCTGCATATTCAAACAGCAAAACACATCAACAATGCACCAACATACTGAGCTACCCAACTCGGGCTCACCAAAGAACAGTTTAAATCCATCACCCCTGTATCACATCTGTGCTGTGGAAACAAGTACACCACGGAAGAGCACAAGTTGCTTGTCACAAGTGCTTGCCTCAAAAGTGGCAGAAGCCAGCTGGTGCAGCTGTTCCCAGCCACCTCCATTACTCATCCAGCCTGAGTGCACGTTCATCCACACAGAGAAGGCCAAAGGTTTGAGACACATTAAAATAAAGAGGATGTTGTGGAACTACTGGGAACAATACAGAGGCAAACAAGAGGAATGTGCAACTGGGAATATTGTGAACGGGAACAGGGAGAGACAACATACATAGGGAAATGTGCCATGATCTGTCATGGTCCATCAGACAACCTGATCTGTACATTATGAACAAGGGAAAGGAGAAGAACTTGGAAGCATTAAAGAGAATAGACTGCAATTTTAAGTCTTTTTCTTTGTTCAAACGAAAGAAGAAAACAAACAGCTAGGAGATAAAAATTAGCAATTGCATAGAGAAGGTAGAATCAGAGTGCCATATCTTGCAATATAAGGAGTTGTGCAATGAAACTGAAGACACAGAAATGCAGGAAAAAATGTGATCAGTATTGTTTTACAGAAAAAAAAAAAATCAAAGTACGAGCAAAGATATACCTAAAGTTTTGACAGGCACAACTTGCACAGCTGTCAAGGATACTCAGATTTTGTAGAACCAACATAACATTTTGAAAGGTTATTAAAATCTCATGTTTTATGGGTTTAAACCTGTCTTTAAATATCTGTAATCGGGGTGAAAACAGTTGGAAGAAAAAATTATATGCCTACTGTGCCATTTTTACAACTTCAGTTATCTGATGCTGTCAAATACACTGTCAGAGCCAGGACACCAGCCAAGGCAGCACTGGGAACTGGTATTCCCACAAACAAAGGGCTCATTCCTCATCACTGAGGTTTCCCATAGCCATCATTCTGCAAACTCAGTGATTCTTAAATAAATCAGGGTTACCAGACCAAAAGAACAACTGGAAAAAGATATTGTTCTTCTGGAACTGGATTCACATACAGCAGAAAGTTGGAAACTACTGCTCTCTATGCTCTACTTCATTTAGTATACTGAATTTTGTTTAGAAGTTTAAACATGAAATTATTGTATACAAAACATAGAAAGGACTTATTTTGGTAAAATAATACCCTTACAGTTTTAATTTTTCCTCCCTCAAACCAGGGAATATGTAAAAAAATTGCATATAACATCTTTGGCTTAAATAATTGTTATAACATTAGGACAGCTTGACTATTCAGTTAAAACAAGAGCTGTATCATCCAAAGTGAAAAAAACAAGCCCAGAGTTGAACTGAAGAATTCTTCTTTGGCATGGTAAGAAAAAACAAACCCCACACACAAAAACCAAAAATACCCCTTAGAATCTGTCAGGAATCAGTAACTTTGAGGTTTGTTTGGTCTTGTTTTGTTGTTTTTATTATTATTATTATTATTTTTTTTTTTTTCACAGAAACTATCAGTTACCTCAAGCTTTTTTACAAGACCGCAATCTGTTTGTGTTTTATCTACAACTGCTAGAGAAGGAAAAAATCTCAGTACAGAAAATTAATGAAAAATAAAAGAAGCCCTGTATTTCTGTGTTATCAATAGTTTAAAATTTTTACTGAATCTTGGCTGAAACCTCCCTACCTTCACAGAGACAGAAGGTTAACTTGAGTCTGAATGTCTTGAATCCTGACTAGCTAGCACAGATGGCAGCATGGCTTAGAGCCCAGGATCTAGTTTAAACTCAGCTAGCACCCATTTTGTAGCAACAATACAAATAACACTGAGGATCCTCCAGTGCCCCTCCTGCAACCCGTTTCCCCCAAAAAACAGCTGGTTTCCCACATCTGTCTGGGATAACATTAGGGCATTTCAGGTCTTTGGAATGTAGTTACAGACACAAGGTTATTCCACACTGTTCATCAACCAGTACAACAGCTACATTTAAAGAAAGAGATAAACTGAATCTTAAGGTTACAAGAATGAATTTACAGTACTTGAAATCTGTGTTTCCTGGTCTCCATCACTTTGGATGGACCAAGTTTGGCTACCTGTGCATGAAAGTGTGTAGGACATCCCTATTACTAGGGTCAGGATGTGGAGCTGATCAGATACAGCCATTACACCCTAAATTCACACTCTAACATAATAAGAAACATTTGGAAGGGGCCCAAAGAATCAATTTTCAGACATATTGAGACTTCAGGTGGCTGACAATGGGGATATGAGTGACATCAGCCACAGGAGCCCCACAGCTCTGAAAATTGCAGTAGGTGGCCAGGTGTATCTGCAGCCATGGAAGTGGGGATCATACTTTCTCCGCCCACATGGGCAAAATAGGGAAAGTTGAAACAGTGCTGGGGAAGCAGCAACACTTGTCCACTTGTTGAAAACCCATGCCTGCCTACAAAATTTGCTTTACAAAATTGGTGCCTGCATTTCCATTAAGGTTCGTTCTTCATCCGTGGAGCTCTGGGAATTGTTTGTAGTTTTCAGCTTTCTTGAAAAAATAGAAGTGAGATGGTTTCAGTCAGTATCTTTTCACTCTTTACTTTCTTTTTACTGACATTGCTGGGATTGTACGTGTTTCTGTTTCAACCCTTCCAGAGGCTCTTGAAGGGTAAACCCAGAAAAGCTAAATCATTTACAGAGCTACATTGATTTTAAGAGAAGAATGACAACATACCAATTATAAATAGAAAAAGTAGAATCTAAGAAAATATATAAAATCTCAACAAGCATTTGTATTGTTTAATATGCTTATTAAAGTAAGTCATATACAGTAGCTTCTAGTTCTCATACCAGTATTTACAAATTACTTTTAACTTTCCATTCCTTTACCATGTTTTAACCTCCAGTTAAGTACATCTTATAGCCTTCAATAAACTTTTCCTTCCAGATGTCTGCCAGGCAGAGAAGTACTATTCTCCCATGCTTCATAAATATGGTGCCTGAAAACTCATTATTAAAACCATTCTTGTGAACGCTCAGATTCTAATTCATGACTTCCCTGAAACTATTTAATCAATCCAAGATGTCCGATAGTCAAGGAAGTGCTTCCAATGGACAAAAGCAACAGATCTTTCACAACCTGTTAGAAGATGTGCCAAGACAAGTTCCTTTCCTGTGTAATAGAAGCCACAGGAATCAGAGTTTCTGATCAAAGTCCAACACCTCAGCACTGCCAAAAGCTGACAAGCCTTTTTTCTACTCTTTCCTGAAAACAGCTCTGTAATCACACTGGATTTTAATAGGATAACTATCTCTTGGACTCAGGCTGAACTCAGTTGTATTAAACTATGATTAAACCATATGACAGTTGCTACATATAGTATTACTTCATCTATTTATGTTTAAAGCATGCTGAGGTTCTGATGCAACCCAGTCCAGGTTGCTGGGGTTTTCTTAATACAGTCCCTCTTCTGTCAGGGACATTATATTAAGCATGGAACAAAATATTCAAGGAGCAAGTGACAATTCTGCTGTATTTGCTGGATGCCAGTCCAGAATAGATATGCTGAATTTAATGAAGTTATTCTGTTTTGACCAAAATAACCATGAAAAGATTTGAACTGTTGGAAAAAAATTCTAATATACACACTTTCATACTGTGGGGCACTGCTCCTAACTTTTTCACAGCCACAGCTCTCAGGAAACTCATGGCTACAAAATTCCTTCACCATGATTTAGGGACTGAAATAACAAACTGACCATGCAAAAAACTAGAGCAGGTCTGGCAAACTTTATCTGCCCATGTTTTGCATTGCAGCTTACAGACAGTGTAATGTCAGCTCAACAGTGAGGCACACTCCCATCAGTGGGAATGTAACCTGAGGCCATGTGAAGTCTTCTTTAAAGTGTGAAAACAGTGTAAATCTGTTCCTGAATAAGAAAGAACCAGCATTAGCAGGGTCTCTTGCAGCTAAAAGAAAGGAGACATAATTGTAATACACTATACAGTCATTTTGCACTCAAGCCAGAGCAGGGGGTAGAGGAGGAGAAGGAACAACAAGATCTACACGCATGGCTTTCCACAGCCATGCTGATGCAGTGCTTCCTGCAGAGTGGAGGGACAGCCCCACAGACTAAGCAAATCACATCTTCACTAAGGAACTCGTGGGCACAAGTGCCACTCCAGCCAGCCAACATCCTGCATCAGCAATACATTTTAATAAATAATTTCACACCACTGAGATGTTTTTAAAACGTAAAGCTTGTCCTCACAGGAACTGTTAAAACTGCTTACCAGTTTTGGATGTATAGTTTGACCTTTAGATGTTATTTGATTAGGTGTACCAGAGGAAGTAGAAGTTCAATAGTAACATACATCAGTCTGGATTTCTGAACTTCTTACCTCTTGTATTACTGATTTAGTGTGCAGCCGCAGCAATACCCTAGAGTTTATTGGTGTGTCACTTACCAGAAGAAAAAGTTAAGCCAAAAAGTCTGACCAAAACATCTAATTGTCCCCCAAATGAAGGATGGTAGTCATAACATGTAGCCTTATGATGAAAAGTCAGGAGGACCTCAGGACACAGAAAACTGCTCTTTCCTCAGTTTCAGTTCTTCTGTTTGGGCTAAATCACTGTTAAATGTGTGTACCAATGACCTAATTCTGTTCTCTAAAGATGTATTACTCACACAAGAGAGACCATAACCTCTTCACAACTATTCCCAGTCAATTGCAGAGTTAAATATTTAAAATATGTACAATGCATAGTGAAACATAATAGTGAGAAGACATGCAGCACCCAATTTAGCAGAGGGATTACAGCAAGTTAATACAGTCTCACATCTCAGTAAAGACAAATCTATCATATTTCACACCACACATTTATGGAAATTTTAGCACCTACAGAGTTAGCTTCCTGAGGCACAGATATTTTCAAATTTAAGACATTATGGAAGCATAAAAAGATCATCAATAAACAATAACATAAACCTCTAATTTAGCATAATTTTTCTTTTAAACCTACCAGATGGGGAAAGAACCTATTTTGTCTCACCGTTCTCTCCACTCAATAGTTACTTACGTGCCCACAATATTCTTCAACTAAATAGGATCTAACAACTTATAATAATGGAATCATCACAGTTAGTATTTTTTGACAGTTTCTATAGGAAACAATTTTCACTGTATGCTTGGACTTGTATTAACAACACTTCTTGTGAGCCTAATGTTTTGTCATTATTAAACTGCAAAATGCTGAGATAAGGCCTTAAAACTTGCAGCTTTGGCTAAACTCTAAGCAAGAGCTAAATCATACAGAGGTGTAACAGCTTTGGGTATAACACATCATTCTTTTGAATTTTAAGTTTGTGCAGACCTGATAAAAATATATTTGCCTAACCCAAAGATAACCAGATTATTTATGCTTGCCTGTGCCTACCCATGAATTGCTTCTTATAAGCAGGAACAATGGGAACATGCAACAGATTCCTCTGTATCTGGTGATATTTAGGTCTGTTTGAAGCAGTTCCAGTCAGCCCAAGGCTACCAGTGTGGTGCTGACCACACACAACCTCCCAGCAGTTGTTGTATGAGAAAATGCTGTAGGCTTGTGCACAAGTGGAAACAGTTTTTTCCTAACCATTACTGGCCTGATACTCCTCCCAGACAAGCTCATGGTTTTGCTGACTGATTTCAGCAAGAGAATAATTTTAATCCCCAAATACTCTTATTATTTAAAAAATCCTTAACACAAAGATAAAACACACAAGCATCTCAAACCAGGAAAAGGGGTCTTTCTCTAAACACAGAAACCACATACTAACAGGAACAAGTTGAAAAAATAAAAAAACAAACAAAAACCCCAAGTCTCTGTAAGTTACCATTTACAACGAAAAGACTAATGTGGATTGCAAAACGAATGGATTTTACTCTACACATTATATCTAAAATGTAGTTGTTCACATCCTGGCACAATCCAACAAGACAGGAAATCTCTGTGCTTTGCTGTCCGGCCAACAGTTCCTTTAGAGCTTGAGCAGGTTGCTTCCCATTAGTGTGAGCACTAATTTAGCTGAAAAAGCCAGCAGACCAAACTCTTCCGGTGAAGTGGTCTTCTCTCACTCCAGCATCACACATGCATTCACCCCAAACCTTACTGCTTGGCCAGGGAGCAGCAAACAAGTCAGTTCCCTTTGCACTGCTTAAAGGGAGGCAGATTATCCCATATTATTGCCAAATGGGGGAAGGTGAAGTCACAAGAAGCGATCATGTGCTTGATAATGTTTGTACACATGATAATCACACTTTCTAGTAACCTAATTAGGGCATTTGGGTACACAACACATATAAATATCTTCGAAGACATCTATGCTTAGATATTTATAAGACAAATTACCTGCCATGCAAAAAACTATTCAGCTAGAAAAAAAATTGAGGAGATGGAGAACAGTTTTCCAAGTTACTGCCTTGAAGAAACAAAAAGGTTTAAAACAAAAGCCAAAATTTATGTATGCCTTGCAACATACTTGCCTTTAGGCCAGACAGGAATCATTTACTAACCTAGTGGACACTATAATCCTGTAATCCCTATGTTGCAACCCAAAAACAACCTACAGAAGTATGTTGGTAACTCAGGACGGAGGACTGCTAGTCTTTCCACAAGACCAGACATTATTAATGTCAGTGCTGGATCTTCCTAACTACTACTTTGTTGAAATTTACTATAATAATTTTCAAAAAAGAAATGTGGAAAAAAAGGGCTTTTTAAAATTCTCATGTCAAGTGTTAAAACCCCACAAACACTCGTTCATCATGTCTCAGAATTAAAGTTAACATTTTTCTTACGAGGCTTCAAATAGGAAAACACACTGATACAGTAATGAACAAGAAAATGGATAAAGACTGTTTTATGCAAACGAGAAAAGTAAAATATGCATTGCAGAATTAAAAGTGATGAAAACTTTTTCTTCATTTTTCTCCAATTGCATAGCAAGAACAGTGAAAGAAAGAAAGAAACTTGTTTTCCCCAGTTTTAGAGATCAATATACCCCAAAAGTATCACTATATATTTAGGCAAAATTCTGCAAATGCCAAACCCTAATACTTTGTTGTGTTTATCTTGTGCTGGAAGACATAAAAATTTATGATGAGCTGGAAATGTTTACTCTATCTCACATTGCTTTTTTCTGGGATTAGATGCGTGCGTGTGAAGAAATAGGTGCTCATTCTTGCAATTTTTTCGAAACCTTACTGTCCCATAAAGCAGCAGCAACACTGCACTCCATCTTTCCTCACCCATACATATTAAAAACTTCCAGAGATAGAGACATGAGCTCATTAACAAACAGAAGACAAGTAAGATGAAGCATCCTGAAATTATTATTTTCCCATTAATTGTTTTGACATTACAAGATAAAAATCTGTGAAGAGACTGTTATAGCAAAACAGTGTCTACAAAACACTATGTAAAGATATTAAGTCTTTACAGATCAGATTTTAGTCTGGTTCCCCGAGATGCCATCTATTTCAATTTGTCAAATAAAAATAGTTAAATAGCTAGGAAATTAAATCAGCATTAGTGTATGCTTACATTTTTAAGATCTGAGAATTGTTACAGATGTAATGTCAGCCATATGCTTGGTATCTAACTGAATTATCATCAGTTTTTCTGATGGTAATTAAGAATTCTCATGAACATGTTGAAGAAATCTATTTGCATGTTACCTAAACCATAGTGCATTATAGCTTCATAAATATAAAAGCCACACACATCCATTTTTTCCTTTCTAAACGGAATTATGTTTCTTTTAAAAGAAACTACTTGTAACATGTACAGCTTTTTATCTTACATTAATGTCATAATATGCCTGATTAAAATATCAAGGAGCATTTATATTTGTTTCCCAGACATTCCAATTTCTTATTTCCTCTTTCAAGAACAATCAATAATTCATTGCAAAACTGTGTGCTTCACATTTGTTTTCAGTAGTCATTCCATTGCCATTTCACTAACATAGAGATGGCCATAATCCAGTCTTGACAAGTACCCATCTCATTAATGCCTTTTTAATCATCAAGGATGGACTCCCTGTCAAGTCCTAGATAAATTATGTCAAAGCACATTCAACACACAAAAGCATGATTCTCTCATACATTTCAGTATAAATGGGTTTATTACGGAAATCTGAAATTAAAAAGCAGTGGGCAACAACACAGGAAAAAGTAAAAGAATATATAAAAGCAGGGGTTTTGGTGATATGTTGAAGTACTAAGGGTTTGTTTTTTTTTATTTTTGCTTTGGGTTACTGGGGTTTTTTTAGGTTTGCTGGGCTTTGATTTTTTCCTCCAATCTCTGTCCTCCCTTGTATCACAAAAAGATGTAAACTCTCAGGATCACTGTTTCTTTTTCCTCCCACTGCTGTTCCTTCCGCTGCCACCAAAACGCCTCACCCCTGCTCCTTCCCTCTTGCTTTGCACACCCCTGTCTGACAGCTTCTGACACAGTATTGCCTCAGGGCCAGCACAGGGTTCACCAAGAGCACAGCAAAACAGGGGCTATGGTTTCAGTTTCAGTGCTAGTTCTTCAGCCAAGAGCAGCAATTGCAGCAAAATGAACACAGCTTTAATGATGGAGCTCCAGGCTAAAGCATGTTAAGTATCTTGGGGCAGGGGGTGATATGTGCACAGACTGGTCAGCACTAGCAGAACTAAAACATGCAGAAAAATGCTCATACACAAATGTAGAGAATTCAGGAAACCTTGAAAGGAGAATTAACCAGTACTAAATTCAGTCCAACTGGGTTTTCTCTCCCTTGACTTATTCCAGAAGTAATGAAGGAAGAGAGCAACTCAGCAGGAACTTACCTTTGATCCTTTGAATCAGCCCTGGAAGAACTTGTCTGCCATTAACTACAGAGAAGATTAGCCTTTTTCAAAACCTCCCTTTTGTCTCTATTCATCCCATGCAAGCAGACTTTAAAAGTTTGTAATTTGGCTAACAAATTATGAAAGACATACCCCTGACAAAAAGGCCACCTGCTCTTAAATTTCAAGGCTGTGCTCCAATTACAGATCTCAGTAGATAGAGCTCATTGTTATTATTAGCTGCTAGAATTATTTCAAATGTAAAACATTTTTTCTCATCTGACTTCCAGAAACTATGCAATAGTTTCATCCAAAAATTTAAAAATACAAAAAAAGAATTAACTATGACAAAGTTTAACACAAACGCGTATAAACATAGTGCTCAGGCCCATCACAAACATTATGTCTTGACTGCCATAAGTCATTTCAGTGACGTACAAAATTGTCTCAAGTCAAGCAATGGGAAATTTCCACACCTCTAAATACATGCCACATTGTGTGGCTCAGTAAGCCACACAACAAGGAAGAGTCATGTAGAACAATTCACTCTCGAGTCAGTTTGCAGCACTACTAAACGTTATCACCACTAAGCACATACAATGTTTCTTAACCCAGACTCTTATCTTCAAAATGAAAACTAAAATAATGTGAAGGCTGAAAGCTCTGCTAAATACCCATTCTCAAAACATCCCAAAAATCCATATCCTTCCCCATCAAGAGAGTACCCCTACAAAGCCCCCAGAACTACCCCTCCTCACTTCTCTCCTTGCCCCAAGGGAATAGCCTTGCAGCAACATACACTAATTTAGCTGCATTTCACCAGATCCTTTTTAGGTATCAATTTATAGCTTTGCTATTACTACATAATGGGATAATGAATATATACAGACCATACAAAATTGTTACTTGATCCTTCATTTTAGCAGTTTCTGTATTCAAACAAGTAAGCAATGCACCTCACACCTTTTACCGTTTTTCTAAATGTATTAATCAACCACATTATAAAGTTTTTATTACCAAAGTCTCTTAACATTTTAAGATCTTAAAAATACATTTTAAAAAAGCTTCCATGGTGAGTCAAGACAAAGTAAGATACCTATCATGCAACTGAATGAAATTTCAAATATAGTTCTGAATCCTTTTTTGTATGCCACTCATTTCAATAAAGTGAAACTAAGATATAATTTGACTTTTCTGATAATATGAGATGAAAAACTTTCTTGCTGTTATCTGTGCCTGGGTTTTGGAGAAGTTCATGGGGAACCGATAGCCAAGTGGTAGCCTTAATGTATTTTTTTAAACAATTAGAAGAGTAGCCATGGTAATACATCCATATTTGCTGAAGGCTTCTAGGCATGCCCTTGCAATAAGGTTTTGAACATCTTCCAGATGAATGAAATTGCATATCCTTGCATTGTCTCAACTGACTCACATTGCCTAAGCATCTACTCTTCTCCTCACTAACACTAGAACTGGACTTCTCCCACTCAGGCTTTCTGATTACCATCCATAAACATCCCTGCCCTCCAAAGAGGCTACAACTCTTTCTTACAAACAAGAAATAGAAAAAAAATATATTTTTATATTTGGCAAAGATCAGGAGAAAAAGAAAATCCAGTGAAATAT
This sequence comes from Climacteris rufus, assembly GCA_013398175.1. Lineage (NCBI taxonomy): Eukaryota > Metazoa > Chordata > Aves > Passeriformes > Climacteridae > Climacteris > Climacteris rufus. The sequence goes on from VZRZ01006162.1 coordinate 196,088, forward strand.
GCTGTTAATTTAAAAAAAAAAACCCAAAACTCTAAAGAATTCCTGCCTTTCCAGATATTGCTCCTTTTTATGTTTATTAAGTTGCATCCCAAAACTTAATGGTTTTGCATGATCATATATGAGAATTTGGCTAAAAGTGGTTAAAAAGTATGGCAGTGGATTGATATTTAGACTTCTCTGCCAAGGGCAATAGAGTGTTGAATATTATAAAAATTCTGCTAGGCTTCAGGGTTTCTGAAAGCCAAGTTATTCTCTTCCCACATATGGACCATAAACTTCTGAAAGCAAAGGCAGCAATCCTAGGCTTTAAAGCAAGATTATGAAAGTTATCCACTGAATGCCCTATTGACTGGGCATTTCACTCCTCAGTTTTCTTGCACAATCTCCTAGCATAATGGTTGCCATACACATAAAATCATGTCCTATACATCAAATTTCTACAGTTATTCAGCTGTCTCAGTGCCTAACAGGAATTTTAAAAGCACTGAGTAATGTAACATTTATTGATTTCAATGGAAGTATGCATTCATGTGATTACCTGAATCTGTAAGTATGCTAACATCTATAATTTAACTGGACTTATAAGGAGATCACTTAATTGGATACTCCAATTTTGTCATTGCTAGCAGTGTGACTTCCAAAGGTGCTGAGTCTTTGCAAATCCAAGTGACTCAGAGCTTTGTAGATGCTCAGCAATTCCAAAAAAGCAGACGCAAAGCACACCTCCCCTAATCAGAAGGCTACCTTTGATCAAGTATGCCTGACACAGCATGTTTATTTAAAGTGCTGAAGTATCATGCCCTGTATACTGAGAGAGTCTGCCTAAAGAGGAGACTAAGGGGTCCTTCCACTTTCATTCAGCACTGACTTGACATTCCAGCAGCTGTGTTTAGGTAGGCTGGAAGAACAAAAACCAGTTCATATTTCAAAGATCCTTAGCATGTACATCAAAAAACAGAAGGTTCAAACTGAATTGTCTTTAAAAGCTTGTCATTGCCAAACACAGCATAGCCTCCGTGCTGTCCTACTCTTTGAAGAAATGGGACCAAAGGTACAAATCCATTTCTGTGAAATCTACTTTGGAATTTATTTATTTTATTTATGCCTGCTTGGAAGTTTGGCTGGCACATCCCTATTGGCCAGCCTGTTATTTGTGTAGCAAAAATCTACTATACAGGAGACATTCTGACAGAATAAAAGTGTATCCAAACATTACAAACAGCTAATGTCAAAGGAATGAAAAAGAGCAAGTAGTGAAAAATTCAAGCACATACAAGAGAGTTTGGCAGGGAGGTAACGACTACTATTTCTTGAAATAATCTCACCTTTGAGATGTGCTTTTAACCTATACCCTTCAGGGAGCTCTCAACCCTAGCCAAAAATAGAGCTCATTGCAACAAATTACCTACTTTGTCCATCCTAAACGAAGGTTCCTCGTTAAGTTGTGGAAATAACAAAATTGTGTTTCTTCAGTACTTCATGTGGAAATCTATAATAGAGAATAGACTTAAAATGAGGAAAAGGTTCTGTCTTAATAAAGTAGTCTTATTAGTGCTAGTGTAAGGTGCAGAGTAATATAGCAGATGTCATGGTTTGGTTTTTTTTTAAACTAAAAAGGTTCAAATAAATACTGTAAATATTATAAATATAACTTTGGTTAGGACAAAAGGATAAAAATCAAGCGATTAATAATAGAGTCAAGACTAAAGAACAGACCTTTCCTTTCACTGCCAGAAAGGCTCCAAATACAATCACATGATACAAAATCTTATAGATCAACAGATCTTAGTCCTGCCTCTGGACACTTCTAGATGCAGGTTTTGGACGGCACTGGTCCAAATAGTGGACCACATTGAGGCCTAGGCTGGATAGCAGGATTTCTCAAATGCTTTTATTCTGCAGACTGTCTTGACATAGTCTTACATTTTTTAAATGTGCCTCTCTCCTTTCATAGGAACTGAAAATTTTCCTTTCACAAGTCATATAAGACCTTTTCAATTACCATCTAAGTTACTTAAATAAGAGAGCAATATTAGCAATGTGGTTTTATCTTCCTTTTAATGTAATTTTAAAATTGAAAATGAAGCAGACACATACAATTAGTTAGCTCTCTAAGGATCAAATACTTGCCACATATTTCCCAGACCATCAATAACCTGTGAACCACAGAATGAAAATCTTTGACACAGCAAAAGGTCAAGATGAAAGTAGGTGAACAGTGAGTTTTGCCCATTTTACTTTACTACTTAAACAAATCTTAGTACTGTTGCCTTAAATCTACAGTATATACAAAGACAAGTATATACAAGTATATAATAGCAAGTGCTATTCAGTAGCATTCTAAAGCTAGGTAATTAATTGAGCTTAGAAGGTACAGCAGGGTGTCAGGTGAGAGAAGACAAAACCAAGGAGGGGAGCGGGTATGTGTGAGAAACACAAACTTCCAGTTTCTGATTATCCAGATTCTAAACATTCTTTAGTCAAAGAAAATATTTAAGATGCAACTACACAAAGCTCTGCACTCCTAAAACAAATGCTAGTGTTGTTGGTTACTCTTTTCTAGTAAATGCTTACATAGTTACAGTTTTGTTCTTGGGGCTTTTTCTTTTGGGGGGGTGGGGGGGGAGGGAGGGCAGAGAGAAGAGGTTATTTGTCAGTGTTTTTAAAGTATTTCTTTTCACTCATAGAAATACAAACATATTATGTAAGTTAGAAGAAAAAAAACACTAAACACCAAAATACTACCTGTTCAGCTGCCACTGAAAGGTTTTCAACTAACCATACATTATATTTGTCTTCTAAATCCCAGCCACAAGAATTTAGAGGAATAGGAACACTGAGAACTCTTAGAGAGGAACTAAATAAAGCCTTTGCCCTTGAAGCAGAGGGTCTTCCTAATTCAAACGAGTTTTATAGAGCTAGGTTTTCTATTTTCTTCCTTTAGTAGATTGAGGATTTATTTCCTTGGTTGTCCAACATTCTTTCTATTTTCCAGATAGTCCTGTTTGCTTTGTTAGTCACATGCAGACAGCTATTGATATAGTGCAACTGTAGGTTTCTCCCAGACAATAAACACTCAAGTTATCTTTAGCTCAGTCTATAGCTAGAAACAGAATTCTACCCTTGCTCAGGCTTCAGTTCCCAGAACTCAGCTGGAAAACAAGCCAATGTAATCTCAAAGCTCCCTAAAATATCTCTGTTAACACTAAATAAAATGGACAGAAGCTGAAAGAACCTGAGCAAGGTGTTTCCTACATAAAGTCAGTTTTGCTCAGGTCTGAACTCCTACAAAGTTTAAGTCAAAGCAGTTTCTTCTTGTTGCCAATAGTTTGCAAAAGTTTGATGTCAGCTGACAAAACCCAGCCTGTCATCTCAGTAAAACTACCTTCCCAAACAGGACAAGCCCCCAGCAAAATGTCACTCTGAACAAACTCCAATTGAGAATATATGCCCTTGGCTCCTCTGACATCATTCTTTCACAGTATAGCACCTTCCTCAGAATGGATGCATGGTGCTGGGAAAAGCAGCCAACGTTGCATATGTTCCAATAATACAGCAGCACTGGCAGCTGCGGGCTGGCAAGTTTTGGAGTGTTGTGCACACCAACACAGGAATAGAAGAGGTGTGGTTTGCATTCTAGGATTTAATTAAAATGAATACAATTTTCTTGAGGCTTAAATTCCTCCTCCTTGCCTTCTTTTGTACTCGATAAATTACAAGGGAGGAAATTTTAAGAGGAAGGAGGGAAAAGAGAAATAAAATAGATTGTTATCTCTGAGGAAGACAATGTGCTAGCAAAAATGCAGACATGGTAACTTAGCAATTACATCCCAGTCTGTTATACGATAATTAGAACTGACGAGGTCACTTATACCTCAGCTTCTACAGAATGGAGAGGCAAGCAAGAACATCAGTTTCAGTACTTTTAGATGACTACAATTTCATTACTGAATAAACTGAGAACTGTTTTAGTAATGAAACAAAAGATTACAAATAACAAGTTTTAACATTTATCTTTGAAAAAATACACTTTTCCAAAAGAAGTTACAGACCGAGCAGACCAGTACAGCACACACAGTATGTCCCCCATAATGCAGTATGCAGAGAAACCTTTTTTTTATTGCTCAAGACTGTGGTCAAAACTCTTCTCATTCCTGTCTGATACAGGAATAATGTCTGATGGATAATCTGGTATCCATCAGATTAAACCAGACAGGATGACTTTGCCAGACTTGACCCAAATGACAGCACATTTTCAAGCTGCACCGCAAAGCAGCATGCCACAGATAAGAACACTGTGGTAAGATCATGACCTATTGGCATAAGTAAATAGTTTTTTGAAATTGAAAGCAATTAACCTATTTGCACGTTTGTATGGTAACACTTCTGCAAGTGTTTTTTCTGGGTTGTTGGAAAGGGAGCATTTGAATACCGTTCCCTTAGATTTTAATCACACAATTTCTACAAGTGTGTCAGATGAAAAATAACCAATAAAAATAGCTTTTTACTCAGAGGAAAAGATACAACTCTTGCACTTTAATAAATCAGACTCTTGCTTAATATACAACCAAACAAATGAAAGATCCTGGTTCTTGGTTTACAGCAATTCAACAACTAATATTGCTGCTCAAGGGACAATATCTCAGTAGACATCTGGAGAACCTACTGATTAATTAATAGATTCATTAATTAGACAGCTGTAGAGTTAGAAGATAATTTAATTGTTTGGATTAATAACCCTACTAATTAGTCCTAAAGAAAATCATCATCAACCCATAGAGATGAGAAAACGCTGACTTCCTAAACGCCCATCTGCATGATTAACTTCACATTTCTAGAACACGTTAAGTAACCGCTGACAGACTTACAAGACTGTACGTGCCATAGGAACACCCAGAGCAAATCCAAAAACTGGGATTTTTCTGGTGTATAACATATATACCACTGAAGACAAATGCTGCTAATAATAACTACTTATTGATTCTGAAGTATGGCACTGACATGGAAATCTGAGAAAAACAATTATAAACACTAAACCTGTGTAAGGCTACATAAAAACTGAGGCAGACTATGAACATCACTTAATTTAAAATCATCAAGGTATGCAAGTGACACCCAACAGCAAAGAGGAGCCTATGCAAAACCATGACAGGGCTGCAAAGTTTGTGAATAATCTGATTTGTCTTATCTCACCAAGATGGGCATATCCCTTTCTAGAAAAGAAATATTGAAATTATATGAGATATTTCATATGAACCATAATCATCTACAATGTGTGACAGCCAGCTTAGAGTTCTGTCTAATAATGAGCTAAAGACCTCATTGCAGAATATTCCTGTCAACAGAGCTGGATCTGACATTGTCTGTTTGATGTTAAATATGCCAAAAACTCTGATACTGTTTTTCCTCCTTTATGTCTAAGTCACCACATGCATAATGGAGGTAGTACATCAAGGAGTATCGTTAAAATAAATTAGCGACTTTTGTGAAGCACAAAGATGCTTCACTGACATTCACCTCAAAAACACACAGATAAATGGGTAATTTTGCATCAAATATCATTTAATTAGTATACAGAAATGTACTAGGGACACAGTGAGGAAAAAGCGACATTTTGCACATCAAACATCCCATGAGATAAAAAAGTTTAAAACCAATAGGAAAAACATTAACTATGAAATAGCATACACATGAAAGGAGAGGAGACGAAGTAATGTAGTTAAAATTGCACAGGTAGCCACAACTTGATATTTTGTCTATTCCAAATACTTGTTTCTGCAGACATGGTATTCTCTTCCTGCATTCATGAATTCTTTAGCTTTTTAAGTCTTTGCATGCTGTTTATTTTTAGAAAATGAAGTGCATGAAGTGCCTGGGTATTGGCAAAGTCCAAGACTGAAAGAAACTATGCCACATCAAATTATAAAAGCTACTTAGCTCAATAAAAACTCACAGACTGCTTAGTAGAATCTTAATGGATAAGAGATACTAAGCATGTTTTTAAAATTCCACAGCATCACGTTATGCACAGCTTCCTCCAAGTAAAATAAATCTCTTCATGAATGTGTGTCAGATTATTGTAATAGACTATGCAACATCAGGAAAGAAGCCATAGCTTAAGTGAAACCATGACTTAAAAATATAGAAATCTTGTCATTGTTAGCTCTGTGTGGTGCTTATCTTACCTGCAATGCAATGCTTAGGTATTACTATCGAAACCAATATTTCATCTCACAAGTGCCTACAGATTCTGCAGTTGTATGTTAAACCAGAAGTTTCTTAACAGAAGATTGATCAAGTTCAGCTGATACTTGTCATTAACTTCTGTCCTACCAAGCAGCTGCACACTTGTGTGTAACATAAACCCAGTGCTTCCAAAACACACTACATCTCACCCAAAATGCCATCTACAGAGCAAGACCTAAGTAGAGTATAGGAGAAGCACCTAGAGAGGCTTTCAGAGACTGCTTGGGTAAGGATGGGGCAGAAAGATGCTGTGGTGGGTTGACAGTGTGTGGACACCAGGTGCCCAAAGCTGCTCATGGGTCAAGGTAAGGAGAGGTCGCTCATCTGTCACCATAACAGGCAAAACAGACTTCACTTGAAGAAATCAGTTTAGTTTATTACCAATCAAATCAGAGAAGGGTAATGAGAAACAAAACCCAACCTTGATAACACTTTCTCCCCAATCTCTCTCTTCTTCCCAGGGTTAACTTCACTGCTGATTTCTCCACCTCTTTCCCATGAGCAGTGCAGTGGGACAGTGAATTGAGATTGTGGTCAGCTCATTACATGCTGTGTCTGTCACTCCTTCCTCCTCACAAAGGAGGATTCCTCACACTTCCTCTGCTCCAGTGTGAGTGAGGTCCCTCCCACAGAAGACAGTCCTCCATGAACTTCTACCATGCGAGTCCTTCCACATGTTCATAGGTCCTGCCAGGAAGCTGCTGCAGTGCAGACTTGCCGCACCATCACAGCCTCCTTCGGGCATCCACCTACTCTCCCACCGTCACACGTCTCTCATCTCCCCAAAGCACATACTAATAATCAAATTATAAACTAGAACACATTAGAGTACTGTCTGTCCCCTGTTGAACTCTGTCTGCAAAGCTTCTCTGTACAATGTCACAGTTAAGGTTAAAAACAGAGAAGGGAATAGGGGAAAAAAAAGTAAATAATTCCACAGTCTAAGGCAATAGAATCTATCCACTGTTCTACAAACCAACACCTTTTCCTAACAAAATTATTTGTTTTATGCAATTATTATTTCTATTTCATACAGGCTAAAAATACAGGTAGCAGAATAGGGACCACAATACTGAGATCTTGCACATTAAAATTGTATATTTCATTTAGCAGCTTTCACAGTTTAAAGAACAAACACAACTAAGTGAAGAAGTCCTGTGGATAACCTGGAAAGATGATAAATTAATATAAAAAAAAAAGATGATCATGCACTGGAATGAAGGGAAAAAAACCCACATTATTTCAGGCTCCATATTTTACACCACATTAAGAAGAACAAATTATATTTTTTACTGACAGAAAAAAATATGTGAATTCTAAGAAATTAGCAGAAAATATAGCAAAATATGTTCAGAGGAATGTTGCGTTGTGGGAAACCACCTTTCTGCCTTCTCTAAGTATTCCAAAAGTTAACAAAACCACTCTAGGAAAAATAAAAGTGAACATTAAAACCTATGGTAGGGAAGTTTTTCAAGCAGATTTATTTCAGGGATAAAATCCACAAATCCCTATTACATGGTGTTAGGGAAAGACAGATATCTATTTAGACTGTGGTGACTGCAGTCAGTAAGTGTATTTCATCACTGCTGCTGCCAAAACAGACAGTATAGAGATGTGTCTGACAAGTGTAAAGAGAACCTGAATGATTTATTGTTTGCATTACATTAATAACTGAAGTGTCTGAAGGAAGATGAACCAAGTGGGATCAACTGGTTAAAAATAAATCATTGACATTGCACTTCTAGAAATAACATTTATCCATAACTTACAATGTGACTTTTTCATATTACTTTTTCTTCTGCATTTGACATCCTTTCCTCCTGATGCCTATTTGAGAATGTATCACATATAGTTAATGATTGTTTACCTGACAAACACAAAAAACTCCCTAACATAACAGTTAACAAATCATATATTTAAATTACAAAATCAACTAAAAGTAGATTAATTTCTGAGCATGGAAGAGCCTTATTGAACAGAAAAGTAATTTAAAGGAAAATATATTGAACCAAAGTACTAAAATTAAGCAAAGAGCACAGGACTGCTGTTTCATGGCAGTCCTTTAGCTTTCTCTTTTACCTTTCGTTTTCTGCCATTTTATATAGTAAACCATACATTATTCAAACTATGTAATTTTTAGGGTGGTATAGATTAAGACATTTAAGAGTCTTTTTTCAACCCCCTCAACTGAGTTATCAGGAAAGAAGGCATAACTTCTAACTATGTTGAAGCACAACTGCATTCAGCCCATAGTAACTGGTCACCATCAGCAGATGACAGGTGATCTGTCAGCCAGTAGATTCAAGGTAGTGGCCCGTGCTACTATTTCTAATGTTTTCTGTAATGACCTTAAACATATATAGAAAATATTGTTACTGCTATAGTTGCAGCTATTGGAATATCTCTTGCAGCTGAACTAATTACTATTGAAACACTCTCCCTAAATTGTTTGCATTTTTAAGGAGTATTGAGAGAAGCAAAGTGCAACAAAACCCAATTCACCAATCCAACAAATGTGTATTTGTTTTAAGAGAGACTAATTTTTATGGTAGAAGATACAAAAAGAAAAGGCATTTAACAGAGGGGAAAACAATGGTCTTGCAAAACTAAAAAATTAAGAGACAAACCAACATGGAAACACAAGACTGAAGATTGAAACGGGAAGAGTGGGACAATGAGTTTTTATACCTGTGCTTGACCATAACAGTCATGACACCAGTACATTTAGATGCGATTCTAACTCCTTTGTTTAGATATTAGCAGTGGAAAAAAATAGAGCTTGGGATTTTTGGTTGTTGTTTGTGGGTTTGGGTTTTTTTGTTTTCAATATGCATGTCAGCCAAATAATTTAGAGTGTCAAAACATAAATGTCAAAGTCAGCCTGCCTTTCTGTCAAGAGCACAAAGAATACGAGCATGTTGCCAGCTTCTACAGCACTGTCAGAAGCACTACTAGCACTTGTTTCTTTTCTCAAGGCATATGGTTCAGTGACAACCCAATGAGCTTCCACTTTTTAATAATGTGTTCTTTGTAGCTGGGTGAAAAGTTTAAAAAGCACAAAAGCAAAAATAACAGACAAAAATTAATTGATGATAATACAGTGATAACAGCTGTGGTGGCCTGGAAGAGCAAACAAAGGGCTACTGCACTCTCAGTAAGATCTGTGGTTGGCAGTGCCCTCAAACTAGTCAGGAAGGAGCTGGAGTAATGAATAGTCACGACAAGGAGGACAAGCACCACCAAGGTGAACACAGCATCAGAGTCTCCAGCATGTGTTCCTCACGAGATGGAAAAAACCTGAGAGCTCCTCACCCCATCCAGCATAGGAGAGATTTACTGCAGAATCCTTTATGTTGGGAAGAACGAGGGTGATGAACAGAGTCAGGTTTTTTCAAATACCCTCCGCTGACCAGAATTGGGTTAAGTTATGGCCACTGCTGGACCAGCACTCCTATTCCTGAGAATGTAACTAAGACTTTCTGGAATGAGCATGTAATGATTTCACAATATTACTGTTCACAACCATTAAGAGCCATATATTAGACACACCTACATATGTAATACTTTCTTTCTTCCTTCTTTATATGGAAAGAACATATTTGTACTAACAGGCATGAAACAGTCCCTGGTTACCAAAGAGACTACACAGGATGGAACTGAAACACCATCAAGAAGTCATAAGCACATTTTCTCCCTCATCCACTTCATCCTCCTCATGACATGAATTCTCAGACTCTGTTCTGGGCAACAAGTCTGGCCCTGCTAAAAAGTAGTATACATTTCCCTCTTTCCACTTCTTCGTGCACACTGTATCCTACATATTTAACAACTATCTCATGGTTTTTAATAAGTACAGCTTTAAAAAGAATACCAGTGCTCTGCAACGGATTCTTATCTCAAAAGTCCCATATCTTTCCATGGGAATTTCTGTCAAGGTACTTCAATGGAAAATAAGTAAAACCACACCATAACAAATACTTTTACACGTCCACAGTGCACAGGGTTTTATTTAATGTGCACATCAAGTATAACTACACTTTCACCACCTGCTCCACCTTCAGATCACAAATACATAAAAATGGTAAAAACTGTGATAAAAAGTAACAATTATGATTCTTTAATGCTTTTATTTCTCATTTTCAAGGTGCCTTGGCACTTCCCTGAAAGAGCAGCTTTTTTCATGGCTCTGCTGTGTGCTGTATTATGGAGTATCATATATTGGCTCTTATAAACCAAATCAAATATATATATATATATATACACACACACATTATTGTAATATAGATACAATTTGTTTTGGAGAAATCTCCACCATGTAAGAGACTGTCTTTGCATACTTTCTTTGTGAATTATTTAAAAAAACCCACAAGCAATCAAAAAACCCAAAAGCACCACCAAAAACCTGCTACCACTACAGATTGTTTTTTAGGAATTCAGCAGATATTCAAGTAACAGTCACAAATATACAACATTTAATCCTTGATTCCCTTTTTAATGGCCTCAAGTTACATGATTCTTGATAAACAAGTATCAATAAAGAAAAAAACATTGAAGACAAAAGGTACTGCAATTAAATAAAGTTCTGAATAAACTACTCCCTTTAAATTTAATTGCTCTGGATTTATTTCTGTTCAGCTGTGGACAGTATTAAAGCCACTGGAGTCCTTCACTTCTTACCATAAATTTCAGTCTCTACACCTGCAAATCAGCTTGCTGGCTGCTGAAAGCACAAGTAATACAATTCATGGTAAATGTGGAAAATAGCAAACATCTCCCAAACCCTTGAATCAGTTAATCTCTTTTTCAGGACCTACTAGATGATAAAGTAAAAAGTAATAGAATATACCTTTCTGAGTATAATTCCTGCCATTAACATTCTTACAACTATGAATTTGGCAGAACATTTCATTCAGATAACAAATAATACACATAGATCTTTCACAATACTTACACCAAAATATTATATTACTCCAATGCTGTGACACATCATATTACTACATCTAAAGTGATCATAAGGAATTAGTTAGTGTTTCCACCTTAGGGTATTTTTCTCCCTCTCAACAAACTGCTTTCCATTTGATGTCAGCTCTGTAGGACATCACAATGTTTTGGGAATGTTAGCCCAGGTTGGTCCCAGGTTCTGCCCCAGTTCTCTCATTAGAGCTCTTTAGTGCTTTCCACACTCACACATGTGGTGCTGTTCATGCAGCTCTACACAGTCAAAAGATGCACCTCAAATCCCACATGCAAATAAACCCAGTCAAAAAAAGATTCCAACCCAATGAAACATCTCATCCATTCTTACAGCTCCATGTTTCTGGGTTTTGTTTTGCTCTGGTTGTTTGTTTTTCCTCCCTGTTTCATTTTGTGCTTCTCATGTTTTGGAAAAGCATGAGACAAAAACTGTTTTGTCAGAAATTCTTAAATCCTCTTAAAATTTTAATCTCTTTCCTCCTCTTGCCCTGGCAGTTCTTTCCCCCTTAAGTAGGATGATGGCTGTACTTCATACTGTAGCATGCAGAGGGGAAAAGAACGGATTTACAGAAAACCATTCTGTTTCTGTACTACAGATACCCATTATATAATTTATTCTTAGGAGCAGTAACTCACAGACCAAAGGAGTAGATACACACAGTCAATCCCAGGTAAAACTCAAGATGTAAACTTTAGTTCTGAAATACTTAAAAGCCTAAGGTGCTCTTTACCCCTCTGAGCCAATTTGTGATGACCTGGCAAAGTAGGTTCAAACCAGGAAGAATGACTGAAAGAAAAATAATGTGCCACTGCATTAAGTGCTGCCAACAGTGGCCGTGAAATTGTTCGTCCAGCAGTCTTAGGATTTTTGTGTAAACAACCAAGGCATGCGCCCTCTCTCAACTGAGCTGGCTTGAACATCTGACTGACAGCTTGCTGCCTTTAATGAACTGGAAAAATGTGTCTTCTGCTTCGGCAGATTTGGGCAAGTTCAGTTCTGAGAAATCATGAGCTGCTCTTTGCCCTCTCCATCATCCCACTCCTTTCAACAGCCCACTTTGGGTAATTAAAAAGACAAAGGTTTGGTTTACATTTCGAAAGGTTTTCTTGGCTCTCAAGACAGATCACTTTATCTTCCCTGTTGCTTTGTGTCATTTGGAAAGATTCAGATCTTTGGAAGCTACAAGGCCTCCATGACAAAAGCTTTTATTCCCAAATGAAATGGGGTCTTCCTTTTTCTTCTTAATATATGTTTGTATTCATTAGCAAGATGACATTTTCCCACAAGACTGCAACTACAGAATGCAGCAGATCACATTCACAACATTAACACCTTACAAAGAACTGTGCTGACTCAGGACTGCTGGAGCCAATATCCACATACTGTGTAAAAGACATTACGGAATAAAAATAACTGAGTTGCCCATCACCTAATTTTAACTCCAAGGTTTTGGTTTTTTTCTTGTTATGGTTATTAGAACTAGGAAAGGCATTTTGATTAAAAAAAACCAAACAAACAGGAGGGTGATAGGAAAGCTGTTTCCTGAGCAATGCACTGCTAGACAGGATGTGGAGGTTGCTACATTTCTTCCTTGCTGTGAAATTAGTGTCAATGCTGGGCTGACTAACCACTGCAACTGGTACCACTTAACTGTGCAGCAAGAGTCTGACTTTCATATCCCATTCTACCATTTTGTAAAGTTGTTTTTAATTGTTGTTCTTCATCTTTCCTCTACTTCAGCAGTTTTCTCCAGTCCAGAAAATATTTCCAGGTTAGTGTGCCCGTTTTCCTCCTGGCAGCTTCTCCAAGAAGCACATCTCTGCAGTGGCCAGAGTAAGGTTTTTCCTCTCAGGGTAGAAGAATCTCCTTGTAACACTCCTCTTAGAGGTGGAGCACTTTACACATGAGCTTGCAATAAGCCACTAAAAATCCTTACAAATCGTTTCATAGCTGCTAAATGAGAAGAAACACTGTGATGGTTTCTGAATGTGTCCTGACACTAGAATAAGAAATACAACCATCCACTCTAAACAGCTACAAGCTCAAAAATGTATGAGAGCCTGAGCTCACTGGACCTCAGACTACACAATCCTAGATTTCCCCCCTTCCAGTAGTTTTCTTTCCTCTGGTGCATGGAACATCCATTCCCTCCAGAGGCCCCCTGTGACATCTGTTGAAACATCTGCTTCATTTTCTATTCTGTAAGATATCCATAAGAAAACATTGGAAAAAACCACAACCCACAAAAAAAAAGAAAAGTACTTGCATTTTTTATTCTAAAAACATAATAAAAGCACACATCATTTGGAGAACTTTTACAACTTGTTCTCATCTTGAGTAACATAGCAACATGCTTTACAGAGAGAGGAGAGTACACTTAAACACCAGTGCGCCCAGTGTATCCTATGACATCCACTTTTCTCTCTCAGTTCCAAAGAAAACACGTGCATATACACTACGCAACAGAAAGTGGAAAAGCCATATCTCATCATGAGTCCACATTTGCCACGCTGCCAGACCAAACATAATCAATGGTAACCAAACACTACTTCTTTCATCATACCCCAGCTCTCTCCCCACACTTGTCCTTATTCCTTTAGTGTACAAGGACAGAAACTCAAGGATTTCTCAGCAGAGGTCTTGAGCTTTCTCTGCTCTGCTCCATCCCTAAAAATAAAGTCAAACCAATCAGTATGCTTATTACACACTTATAAATCACTTCAGAAGTGATTTCTCTTCTTGAAATTTTAGAAGCAATGCACTCCTGAGGAATCATATCTACTGATGTATTTTAAGCTAAGAATCACAAGCAAATTTTCACAACTGAAGGACTTGCTCTTGTTCTTTTAAAAATCTTTAACAATAATGAATTTAGCACTTAGCAAACATAACGGGTTTGCAGTTCTAAAACACTATTTATCCAGGAAAAGATAACGTAGACAAGTGGGGAACATTTTTAATTCAGTCTATCCTAGTGCAGAACAATCATGCCTGGGCTGTGATGAGAAATTAAATTACATTTTTTAACTGTATGGATGAGGATTACTAAAAAAGTCACCAAAATACTACATCCTTGTCATACAGTTCCTCAACTGTGACCCTATCTACTAATTCTGTCAGAGAACAAAATTGAACTCAAAATCTAGACATTAAAAGACTTGGTCTTATTGCTGACAATCCCTTGTTTCACCTGGTTATGTAAAGGAAAAGGAGGAACAGTGTAATCTGGCATAAGAAGGTTAGATGAAGAAACAGCTTCTCAGTAAAACAAAGAAATGTTTTAAAGATGGAAATAATAGAAATTACTCTTAAGAAACCATTGTTCAAATGAAGCTCAGGAAAATTATGTCACCTGCAGCTAAACATGTTTTTATACTGTTCTCCAGATTACACTCTTACCTTTCTATACCTGCCCAACAACTAAATTTAACCTGGATTACATGGGTTTGAAGGAGATTTTTAGGTACCCAAAGTAAGCACAATCCATTTAAAACCCACATACACTGCACTTTCATGACCTGAATACAGCTTCTTTAAGGACCATCACACCAGGGGACATACTTCAAAGACTCCAGCTACCTGATGAACTTCCATTCAAAACAATAAGGATTTCTGAGCACTGAGCAGAACAACTTTGGTACAAGATCTCCTCACAGAGTACAGCCTGCAGCACAAGCCATAGTCTGACGTTATTTGAATGTGAGTCCACGCAGAGCCATTAAGTCTTTACCTTTGTACCATCTCATTCAGTTCATGTTACTTCTCTAGTCAGCATTTCACACCATCCCATGACATCACTGTAAAGAATATATGATTCAAAGCAAGTGGTGCAAGGAGGACTCTTCTCCATGCTGATCAGCATTGTGCTATATAAAAAATTTAACTAACAAGAAGAAGAAAGATGGGATGCTGGAAAAACTCAGCCCTTTACCAACAGCCTAAATGGCTTCCAATTTAAAAACTTAAGACACTACTCTCCTGACACCCTTTCCCCTGATTTTAAAAACAGGGCATTTTGAGACAGCCTCAGGAAGAGCAAGTTACCGTCACTACAGGAAAATCAGTCATAAGCATAGAACTATGCACTATTGTGTCCTTGCAAGTGTAAATACATGCTTTTCTTCCCCCCAAAAGTCCCAGTGAGGTTCATTTGCAAGTGCTAGCTTTCTCCCACAAAACAGTAGTTCTTACTATGTAGCACATAGATTTTCAACTGAGAAGAAAATGGAGAATCAATTTTGGTGGTTTTCAAGTTCTGCTAGAAAAATTTTGAAGAATAAAACTTGATGAGCCATTCCTTACATATTTACCCTTATTAAATAAATGCAAATTTTAAACCTAAGAATATCATGGGATTATCATACTAAATCATTTAACACACCTTTCCATTTTTTAAATCAAGGCTCTATTAACTTTGCTTAAATAAACTGGGGATTTTTTTCCTTCTTAAGGAACAATTCATAATTAACTATTATACAACACAATGTGCAAAGCATGATAATATCACATATTAGAAATACATTCTTCACCCAGAGGGTGGTTGGGCACTGGAACAGGCTCCCCAGGGAAGGGGTCACAGCACCAAGTCTCACAAGAAGCATTTGAACAACATGCTTTGGCCCATGGTGTGACTCTTGGGGATGGTGTTGTGCAGGGCCAGGAATTGGACCTGATGATCCTTACAGGTCCCTTCCAATGCACCATATTCCATGATTCTGTGATAATACACAAAATACTAATCATATTGCAAGTTTCCCTAGTAGTTACTGTCAATAAATGTTTAAACCAACTTAGCAAGATGCTGAAGTCTTTAACAAAAGCAGATGCCAACCAATACATTTTGACAAGCCTTGGGTTGCAGATGAGCATTCTGAAAATACTGTGAGAAAGAAGAGAACACAGACTGTTGTGTAAATAGCTGTATTTCAGAACATTTTATACGCTAAAGGGCTGTCAAATGCACAGTTTCTCTCTTGAAATACCAGCTATTTAATAGTCCTATTAGTTTGATGCATTTGATTTTTTTTGCAATCATCTACTTAATATTGCTGTAGACATCTCAAGGGTATCTCTGTTTCGGGCTATTTGTATGCAGCAGAAAAGAATTTTAAATTCAACTTCTGTTTTAAACATACCATTTTGATATACATGCCTCTACATACGTTTTGGGCTGCAGATTGTCGTGACATTCCATTTGCTTTCTTTTTTGTTGTATAAAAAGGGCTTTTTATCAAAGCTGTTGTGTTGATTTTTAATGAAGTGTGCAGTTCAAAAAGCAGTAAAATACACGGTTTGTAAAGAGTCCAAGTCACTGTACAACTAGATTTTCCTCACTTGACACATTTTGTATGTGCACACAAGGGAGAAGATTGAAGTAGAAAAGACTTTCTTATTTTTATCAGTTAAAGTAGAGAACATTCAGCCACTGCATTTAATGAATGACATTGTAGGCAACTGCAGTTGTCATGTTCATATCCTGTTTTTTGAGACGGAATTAAATTCAACCACACAATTTTGTATTCAATTTCCTATTAAATTAGCTCTTATTTTTAAACTAAAAGAAAACAAAGAACTGTGATGAGTTTATTCAGGGTGTTGCAGTGTTGAGAGACACCCACAAGAGTGCTTTTGAATATATTTGCAATATTACAACTCAGTGGAAACATTGAGTAAAATGGTTGTATCCACTGAAGCAGACAACTTGCTATGAGAACTTATGAACCTGAATAAAATCTTCAGACAGCAAATACAGAAATGACTTCTGGATAAAATGAGAGCAAAGATACAATTAATGACATCATCATAACTACAGGAGCTAAAAAGGGAAGGTAAAATGATGGAAAAGCATACATTATCCATTCTGTATAAATTGATCAATGAGACACAGGTATGATCTACAGCAACACAAGACCATCCCATTTAACTCTTCTTAACATATACCAGGAGCCTGAAAAAAGATCTAATTATATCAATTCTGCTACACAATTGGTTTAGAAGAGCTGCTGTCTTTCATGATGAACATTGGGTGTTAGGATGGCTGAACCTCCAACATACAAAAGCTCCCTTTCAAAGTTAAAAGGCAAAGATCTTCAGGAAGGTAAACACTACAGAATTTATTTTTATTTTTGCTTTTACAATCTGTGCTTTTAAGTTCAACATCATGCACTGGTTTTTCTTCTTTTTATCTTTCCTATGCTTATATGTTACTCAGTTTTTCTCATCAAGCTACTTCAGAAGGGAGATTTTACAACAGAGGAAGGTGCAAATGGCAAAGCAAAGCAGCGCCTGCAACTCCTGTGCAGAGCTGTCCCCAGGGGCAGGCAGGGGTGGCAGAGCCCCCCAGCCTACTGCCCACAGGTCTCTCTGTCTGTCTGTCCGTCCAGCGGTCGAGTTAGTCTCAAAACTACATAATCTGCCCTGGGTTAATCAAAAACAGACCTTAGCAAAATCAAGACCTACAAACACCATTTTGTTTCATACAAAACCTGGGTAGAGAGATGCAAGGACTGAGGTGGGGAGAGGAAGGCTTTCAAGAATAGTCAATGTTCAGTGTCTAAACTCTTCTTTCAGTAATCCAACATCTGAACAAAAGTAATATTTTCTCCTCCAGAAAACAGACACAGATCTTCAACAACCCCTGAGACTGCTCTTTAATAACTATCATATTTTACCTAATACTTACAGATAGCATTAAACTGTAAAACTAAAATGCTTTCATTACTCTGAAAGTTTATTTGGTTTTGATTGTTTTTTTCATTAAAACCACTGAAAATAACATGGTTATTTAATTTGGATATAACAATTTTGTGTGCGTAGTCCAGTTCAGAAATAAAGTGAGCACAACTTCACAAATTCAGTATTAAGACACTGATACTTATTCCCTCCATGTGTGTGGTGGTCAAACACACACCTTTAATTACAGAAAGGCCCATTGTCCCCAGGCAACCTCAAAATTGATAGTCACATCTACAATTTGTTCAAGGCTTCTCCTTTATAATTACTTTCTTACAGCAAGCAAAATACATATTAGACACATAACAGCATGCTATTTAACTGCTTTTTGAGTTGTATGGGAATTTAAGACCTTGAATTCTCACTGATAGAAGACTGTAAACCAGTGCATTTTGAAACACAAATTTTCTTTGAAATATAAAAAAATTATGAAGTAACATGACTTAGAAACTTCTTAAAAATCAAGATAATTACAAGTTCCAGGAGACTTTTAAACATTTTTAAACATTTTAAAAGCTGTTTTTATTTTATTCTTACAGTTCATAAGCCATATTCTGCTCAACTATTATGAACAAGTGATTAGAAGTTATTTTGTTTTAAACTGAATTCATAAATTTAATTTAAAAACTTGAATTTGACCTAGGCAGTAAAGAACATACTGTATTGTTAATATGGAACAAGCAAGATTAAGCAAGATAATTTAAAATAAGAACATTCAATATAATGGTAGGATTTTCAGGAGGGAAGCAGGAGGGTGTGAAGATGTAAACTCAAGGCCTTAACTTAAAAATCAATCACTCCTTACACATGCATTTTGAGGATAATAACTAGCTAAACACATGCAAAACTTCCTGTGCTAAGTTTCAGGTCTTTTTGATTAAATTCTCATTTCAGTAAGCAACACAAACTCTTTGCAATTTGTCAGGGAATCCTTCAACATGTTCCTACACCAGGATTTTGTCTCATCTGTTTTGCACACTGTATGGTAATGGGAAAGAACATGGCATGTGAAACAGATACTTGAATGAGATCAATTATTTCTAAGTTACTTTAATTTTTTATTTCAACTACAAGCAATCTGACTAGATAGCAAAATAAATTCATATATTCTTCAGCACACATTAAAGTTTATTGCATGTAGAGCTCTTTTCTCCCCTTATTTAACACACTCCCTATGGAGAATACTTTAGGTTTTGTTATTTTGTTTATTGCCTTCCATAATTCTTATTTCTGGGACTTTCCAATGTAACTCTGCAAGCTCTTTTACCCTCAAGCTCTACCCCTTCCATCTGGAAGGCTGAAAGAATAGATTTGCCATCCATTTTTCCAGGAGCATAGACTCTTCAGATTATTGAAAATATTTAGACTTTATAGTCTTTAATTCTGTGATGGTTTTTAGTCATAGATTTTGGTATTTTTCTGGTTTTTGACATACTGAGTGTTCTGAAACTAGACTGGGAGTGAAGGAACCACAGATGCATATGTTTTGCTAGAACATATGTGGAGCTCTGGAAATAAAAGCCTGGAAACGTACCATTTAATTATGGCTTTTTGAAGAAAATTGGAACTATATAAGAGCATGTTGAAGTAGGTAGAACTGCACCATGTTGAGTAATATAAAATGAATAAACCACTATCAAGGCAGGTGCTTGCAAAGCAAGATATTTTGCTAATCTCCTCCTTCCTAATTATAAACTTTAAGGATGTCTGTAACATTTAAGTGTTCCTGAAACTGACTGCAGCTACAGCTCAAGTGAGAATTTCATTCGCCTTTTTGTGAAAATCACTATTTTGGTTGAAAACACTTTGGTTTCCAACAATTAGAAAAAGATTTTGTTTATGATAGGCTCAGTAGAATTGCTGGAAGATTGTTCCAGTTGTAAGATGGAGAACTGCTTTTTTACCCTCTTCAGATGTCCCAGATCATCCCCTCCCCAAACAAGCAATCAGTTAGTTTTAAAAGAGCAGATGTTTAAATATACTTTTAGTTTCACAATGGCCTTGGAAGCCACAATCATCTGCATCTGACTCTAGAACAACAGGCCTCAACTACATGCCTGTGGTTTACCTTGCCCAGTCAATGTTTTAAACAGTAATTTTGACATCTGAGAAACTACCTTTTTATTAATGAATACAAGGCTTCCCACATATCCCTGTTGGCTAGAGCTGGCACATGGCTGGAGACCACTGCCACCAGCCTATACCTGCTTTGCTCACACTTGGCCACAAGAATAGTTTCTTTTCAGTGGCAATCCAATAAACCTTTCAAAATACTTCAAAGAGAAGACATTATTCAATGGAGATAATGGTACCAGTTATAGTTCTACTGCAACAGTGGCTTTAAGTAAATAGAAAGAAAAAAATAACATTTATGCTGTCAAAAAAGAATAAACAAACTTCTTCAGAGATTCAGTTCCCTCAAAAAACTCAAATCAACAGGGAAATACTTTTAGAACAGTGTTTAAATAAAATCAAAGACCCCACACACTCTCATATAAGCACTTGCATTGTTAAACAAGCCCCAGAATTATTTCTCAGAGACAGGGCAGATTTCCTTAATCTTAGTGTACTTCACTGAATTAAGCTGTTAGTACCAGTTTCTAAAGATGTTAAACACTTTGAACCATTAAAACAAATACAGAAATCAGTGACATGCCTGAAATTTAGTCCCAGGATTGGTTCCTTATTTTATCCTGTACATACTTGAAAGTCTGCTTCATTTTTGAAATAATAAATGTTGTCATTTTTATAAAAGTCATAATACAAAATACAACCATAAAAGATTTTTCCGGTCTTAAATTATGTTTAAAAGTTTATTTCCTTCCTAATGTTCCAGTGGAATGACTTTTTGGCAGAACTAGCTGGAAAGTAGAAAACATTTAAATGCAGAGCTTAACCCATTTATTTCTGATCTAAAATAGATACTTATATTTGTAAAATGTTGAAGTCTTCCCCAAGCTTTAAGTTACAAAAACAAGCTTTCTATTCACTTTACCTTATTTGCCTTTTGACATTTATTCTCCTGAGAAATCACGGGGAGATTATTTGAGAAACTAACTGAAAGTCCAACTTTCCCTTTTTCTTCAACTGCTTAACTTATTTCTTCATGCCTCTTAATAACCCTTTCCACTGGGAAAAATTCCTCCTAGCTTGACTCTGCAGTGTGCTTTTCACTGCAGCCCTGTAGCGTTTTGTCTTAAGCACTACAGAAACAATGATTAGAATTAAAAACATACATTTATTAAACATCCATGTAAAACACTCTCTATTCCATAACAGGCTGATCACTAAGGCATGCAGTTTTTGGCCCAAGACCAAAGTGGGGAAAAAACCCCATACAAACTACTATTGTTCAGTTTGTTATCACACTCCACAACAAAAGGGAAGATGCCCAAGCCTTGAATTAGAAAAGAAATATCAGTAAAGCACATGTACCACAACAAACTAAGAGATACTCACAAGAAGAGTATAAAACCACACAAAAAGAACAAAAACAAAAAAATGAACTCAACCCACCCAAAAACAAAATCCCCAAAATCATGGTCAAAAATTCCCTCTGACCCAGAAAAGCATTGTCTGTCTTGTGGAATATGCAAAAATTATAGTTATAACAATTTTATACTGGCTCCCATTCCAGAAAACAACTTCCATGGGACTAATACTTGAAATGTTTAAACTTTAGACATGAGTGAATACGTTTGCTTCTAGGGGACCAGCTCACTTGAATAAAACCAAGTTAGCATCATTAGAGTTTATAGACCCTTATTCTACAAAGGCAGTTAATTGCTCAGTGTATCAGTTTTATTAGTGCACTGCAGCTTTATCTATATCCTTCACCAGCTACAGTCATTACCACAGTGCTGCACTTCACTGTTAGTTGCTCACAAATTTCCAAAAGTCAATGCATCTCCTCTCCTAACCAACTGTTCCTTCTACATTACAAAGGAGTAAATAATATAAATTACAAAAAAAACCTATTTTATATGCAAGTAATAGCTAAAATGCAGGCAAGATTTTGCCATTTTACATGGAAGTTCTGCAGCTTTTCTTGGGTCCATTTAACACAGGCATCCTCCAAGTGTAAACATATATTTTGGTATTAATTAAAAATTAAGTGAGAGCTCTACTGCACAGCTTCATCATACAAAGTTGTCCCTTGTTTACTTTGACTTAAATGCTTAAAGTTTGTATACGGTGTCTTTTCTTTCTGTAGAAAGAGTATTAAAGAGAAAATAGAAGGAGTGATTATGAGCTTCCACAGAGAGATGATGAGAAAATATCAGTCAGGTCGTTGTCAGTCAGGCATCAGTTGTATAGCATGTAACTACCCAGGGCAAAGCAACTATGTCTTCTCTGCCTCAAAATAATCAGGGGAGAAGGAAGTCAAGTTCTTTTCCCTCATGTAGATTTAATTTGAACAATCCTGCTATGTCAGGAAGTTAAAAGTAAAATTTCTGAGTTACACCTTCAAGGAAGTACATAAAATGGGTTTTTGTCTTCATAGTCAGTGTAAACTCTCCATAGCTTCATTTGTTCTTTTTCAGATGTTCCCACGACAACACGACTTACCAAGAGAATTGCAAGCTCAGCAAGTGTGTTCACAGGTGCTTGAGGATGGACAAGGCACACACTTCTCTGAAGGAGATGAATATTTTTGAGGATTTATTAACAAGTCATTTATTACAAGTAAAATTTATTATTTTCAGAGACCATCATCTTATAATTCTATAAATATAATGTATGCATGTGGATGAGTGTATGGACCTGTTTTTGTAATAAATAACTACTTAACACTTCTAAAGCATCCGTGTGATTTGTACAATAAGAGCCATACATTCTCACTGTAAGTCCCTCCAATCATATAGTCATAAGGTCACATAACTAAAAAGCTCAAACCACTTAACATTGAAATAGACAAATACAATGGATATCACACAATAGTCCATGCCTAGTGGCAGCTGTGTCTTCAAATAATATCCTAGTCTAGTTAAAGCCACACAAACGGAAAGAAAATAACCTATTTCTGTATGCATGAATCTCAGCAATTAATTCACATCTCATGATCACTTCTACATTTAATTACTTTCCTTGGGGACTATCTTACACTACAACACTCCATATTCTATTTCATTTCAAAGGATTTTGAAAGCCAGGCCTCTTCCATTATTTGGTTTCCTGCATTTAGTCTTTTTGGAAGAGCCTTACCAAGGGCTTATTCCTTCTACATTCCTCCCCCAAAGAAGAAAAATTACTTAAATACAAAGCCTTTTCTTCTAGAAGAATAAACAAGTATCACAAATATTACTAACTGATGATGATATTTGTTTCTATGTTTTATTTAACTAAAAGCATCTAAGTGAAGAACATAAGAAAACCTCCACCATATATTTCATTACTGAAATCCATCAAGAGAACACTGAGCAAGCATTGGAAAATCTCTATATAAGTTACATAAAATTATGTACTGCATAATCATGGCACATTTATACATGGCACTGCAATTAATAACCAGCTGTCAACATCCTGGAATGGATTTCCAAAGACATTAAACATAGGATGCTTAAATACTTTTAACTTCTTTTGTTAACATGCTTCTTTGAACAAGCAGAATTATTTTTCCAAAGCACTCTTATGAATGCCTGAATAGGATTAAGAGGCTTTCTTGAAATACAGAGACCAAGTGGATTTCATCTGCTGTGTGGGAAGGCAGCACTGCTCATGGGCTTCTCAGGTTTACATTACATTCATTATCCTCAAGCACTGTTAGGTGTTGACAGCTCTAACTGCCTTCACTGGAACGACAGGCCCTGCAAAACTGAACGTGAGCAGAATTTACGATTTACGACCCATCTGTCAAAGCTGAAATCAGCCCTTCAGAAGTGCGTGTCACAGCAGGCACATCTCCCCCCACCCTGCTGGGGAAGGTGAGGATGGAGAGTGAGGGCCAGAACGGGCAGGGGCTGGGGAGAGGACCCTCAGCACTCCCTACAAGCTTCAACTTCACCCAACATCCCAGTCACCACTTACTAAGATGTTTACACGTAGTTTAAATGGCACATAAGTCTGTGCCTCAACCTAAGTGCTAAAGGAGACTGTGTAATTTTGTGCTTTGATAAAGGCTCCCAGGTCCAGAAGAGGACCATAGAGACGAACTAGAGGGCTGGATCACCTCTCCTGTGAAGAAAAACTCAGAATTAGGGTTGTTCAGTCAGGAGAAGAGAAGGCTCCAGGGAGATTTTATTGCAGAGTTTCAGCACCTAAAGGTTGCCTTCTAAGAGTTGAAGGGGAACTTCTCACAAGTGTATGTAGTGACAGGACAAGGGGAAACAGCTTCAGACTCAGAGCAGGTTTAGATTAAGTGATAGGAATAAATTCTATACTGTGAGGCTGGTGAGGCACTGGAAGAGGTTGCCCCATCCCTGAAGTGCTCAAGGCCAGGTTATACACAGCACCAAGGAACCTGGTCTGGTGGAAGGTGTCCCTGTCCATGGCAGGAGGGTTGGACCTGAACAATCCTTAAGGTCCCTTCCAACCCAAACCATTCTAGGATTCTGCAGAGTGCAGAGACAGAGGTGAAATTAGGAGAGATTCTTTGGCTAGTGAAATGATAATGTTTAGACAATCTCTTTTTATGTTCCAAAACCTAGGAACACCTCCTTATTTTACTGTTAAAAGGCATCAACATATTCTGAAGTATTCATATTCCAGACTTTAACTTTCCCCTTTCATTCAGGAACATAAGTTTTGTCTATAGACCACACCATTTTATTTCAAAGCATACTCAGATACATTAAAAACATATTTTTATCCTAAATTTTCATTATGCTAAAAAAAGAAATCACACTTCAAATAATTGCCTCATGGTTCCAGTATGTTAACTATGAGGCTGTTATCAATTGATTTTGTGTCCAACCAAATTATGCAGTGCAACCACAAAATGCTAGACAGATTATACAGAGAATTTCCCTCATGCATCTTCTCAAACTACTGCTTATGGAATTTTTAAAAGAAAAATGGATATTACAATACTGAAGAAAGGAAAATAAGAAATAGAGTTTAAAAAGTAGATCAATGTTTTAAATATCAGTTTTTAAAAAGAAACACTGTGTTGTTCCATACCAAAAAAACACCCTCTAACCTTCAATAGCGAAATTTTTGGCAGAGAATAAACTTTAAAGTGCATACAAAAAAAGCTGTATTTTATAGTATGAAGTCGATACTCGGAGACAAAAGTCAAATAATGACAAGTAAAATCCTACAACAAATAGTGGTTGTTTACAGCACACACTGTATTATTTAATTTTTTTAAACATATAAGTGAAATATCAAAAAATAAAGCCCTAATGTTTACTTTTGTAGGTAATAATTTGAAAGGCCCTCCTGTCCCTTGAAACTTTTATCCAACCCTATTCTATTCTGTTACAAACTTAGAAAGAAAAGTTCCATCTAAATGTATACAAGGTAAGTAGCTCTGAAGTCAAAAGAACAAGTCCTCGCCTATTTTAAGCATTTAAGTAACTGATGAAGAGGAAAACAAAAATATGATCCTGCAAAGACTTGTGTTCCTGCTTAGCTTTCCATAATAGTCATCTACTACTGGGCTGCTCACTGCATGCATAAGACATTCTCAGAGTATCACCACAATTTTGCGATACCATGTTCATCTTACACATAAATCCAAAACTATGAGTGAAAAACAGTATTTTATTGAAGAAGCCACAAAGGCACATTTACCTCAGTAACTGAATCTACCACATAGAAATTAATGACAAAAAAGTGGGGGGGAGACTAATAGTAGCAATATTTAGTGGCTACTGAAAGAGGTATAAAGTAGATTATTTTCAGCACTTACTAAAACAAGTTTTGGGATGTATGTACCAAAAATTATTTTGACTCAGTTTTCAATAGCAGAGGACAGAGAACACAAAGGAGATTTGAACCAAGAGAGGGCTGAGTTCTGAAATTTATTGAGGCAGAGGATTTATTGAGGTTTGGATTTGGAAAACTAGATGAACTGTACTTTGTAAGTGTGAGCAGGAATAAAAGTCATCAGATTGGTGAGAAGATTTTTGCAAAACCTAACAGATCACTTGTTACAGAGGAAAAATGTTCCAGTGGTCCAAGACCACTTAGTTACATATCCTGTACCCAGCAGCAATGGGAAAGGGGTCTTAGAGCAGGCATGTGAACAGATGCTTTCTGCAGTTTCAGAAGTTCTCTACTTGCTCTGTTAGGAACAGTTTCTTTCATCTGTTTTCATACCCAAAACCTACAACTTCTGAGTCCACTGTAGTTTTCACAAGATTTGGTGAACAGCAAATCCACTCTGTCAAGTTGTGATGTTCCCAACTTGTACTTGGCATTTCCAAGCTCAGAAACAGGTAAGCCTAGTTTGGATTATTCTTCCTCTCCACCTACAATTTTGCTTTAGTGCAGAACAATATGTATCTGATGCCTTTTACCCACTTGGTGCTGTGAAGCTCCTCCTTGTTCCCCAACATCACCACAGCATCTGAACATCCAAAGAAAGCAAAAAAAAAAAAAACCCATCAAAAAATTCCCCCCAAAACAACCAAACAAAAAACTCACCACAGCTCAACTTCCTCCATATCAGTAGGGATTTAATATGAAAGAGAAGCAAGTGCAATTTCTGAATGTTACAAAGCAGAAAAGCTTCACCAACACACAGGAGGGTCAGTCTCATAGAATAATTAACTCAAGGATTAGTTTATGGAAAACAGACAAGTATAACACTTCAGAGTAAAAGATCTATTTATACCCAAATACTAGAGAAGGAAAGACCTGAGTATATACATCAAACTGTCATTAACCACAAGTGTCAGCAGGACAACCCCACCCACAAGAAAAACAGATGTAATACAGTGATTGATCAGCAAGCTACATACGATGGAAATATTCCATTTCAGCTCTAATAAACCAAATCTATGTATATGGGGCATTCATGACAAAGATAGAAGAAGTTTTAATCCCACTTCAGAATTACTTCCTTTGATCTATGCTGGAGGCCAAGAATAACCAATCTTTTAAAAAAATAAAATTAATAGAACAAAAAATATATCTCACTTCATGTAGTAAACCAAATTTCCTTTCTTTGCCTCCTCTCTCATTCTTCTAAAGCATGGAGATTAATGCTGTCATTGGAGAAAAGACAGCTTTGCCTGATAGAATTTAAAAATGATATTAGCATTGTAGATAATCAGGAATATTAATGATACTTATAATGTATAATAAAATGTAACCTTGCTGATAATTAGAAGAATTAGTGTTTGCAAGGAGCCACGAATAGGCAAGCTTTATTTATAGCACTACCTGCACACACATATGCTACCTGTTACTATTATCAGTAACCACCATCTATTCTTTTTTGGGGAAAAAAAAATCAGGGAAAAAACCTGTCTGCACAAGAAAGTATTTTTTTTTACTGAAAAGAAAACAAGAGCAGCACAGGAAAATTGTGATTTATTTCCAGATCTTCAACTGATCTAATGAGCACATTCAGGTGACTTAATTTGCTATTATCCATAAATTTCATCACCTGTAAAATGGTACTTATTTCCATTGTAAAACACTTGAGATGTACTGATGAAGATCTCTACATATCAAGTACTTTTATTTTTTAGTTCACTAAGTAGGCATCTAGGTCAAGAGATTACAGATTCTAAGATTTAAGGAACAACAAAAATTATCACATGCAATATTAAAAAGTATTCCCATAGCCTTGAGAGTATTACTGCTGAGATAATACAGATTAAGAAATCCAAAACCCTACTAAAATAATTGTTTCCCATTAGTAAAAGCATTTTGATGGAAAGTGATTAATTTACTTAAAAAAATCACCTATAGCTTTCTTTAAAAAGAACTCTCATACTTCAGCTAAAGTAAATACTAATTTAGATTTGTACATATTTTTCTTCTATTAAAATATGATTGCACTGGCTAGAAAACCAAAAAACTTATTTAACTACTAACTGGCCCTTTCTCAACCCCTATTAAAATCCCATTGCTGGAATATTAAACACTAACTTGAAATAACTGACACTGAGTAACAATGTGACTTAAAATAACAAACAGAAACAAAAGCCAACAGTAGCACAGAGCAAAGTAGTCAGCAATTATGTTTTGCAGAACTTTGTGTTCTTACCTTTGGGGAGATATTACCAAGTCGTCTTTGTGTAACAAATATAACAAAGGCATTTTGTCAATTATACTATTTTATTTATGCTCAGGTTACTCTATCACTGAAAATAATTTGTATAACACTCCAAACTTTACATTTCCTTTGTCATTGAGACACAACAGGAACT
Source organism: Climacteris rufus (assembly GCA_013398175.1). NCBI lineage: Eukaryota > Metazoa > Chordata > Aves > Passeriformes > Climacteridae > Climacteris > Climacteris rufus. The sequence continues at coordinate 224,366 of VZRZ01006162.1, forward strand.
GGGAGGCTGCCAGCCAGCTCATCCAGCTGACACTTCTACTCCTTCCTAGCCTGAAGGGGGAAGCAGGAAAATTCTTGTGTTGCTCCTGTATACTCCAAGCAAGATACAAAATCATGTCACTTGGTACAATGGCAGCACTAGAACACTAAATGCAGACTACCTCCCATGACAAGCCATCAGGCTTCATACATTAGGAATCAGCCAAACGGAAGATGCCCCAAACAAGACTACAGGGCTGCTGTACCAGGAGAGGAGTGGCCAAGACAAAGGTCCCCACTTCCCTTTCTCAGCAGTCAGAAGAGCTTTGAAGACAGGTAACCAAACTGGAAAATCTAGTCCCAGTTCAGTTCTACCTTTGACATATTTTCTGTTTCACAGTTCACCTTGCCTACTCAGATGGCAAGTCCAAGAGACAGGCTCCTCTACATGTCTGTGAAGTAGCATGGCAGCACAAGATAACCTGGCATAAAGATAATTCTCACCAGCAAATATCACAACACTTAGCACCAAACTGAAGACTGTTTAGCCTGACACCTCAGGTCACAGATCCTGTAGGCTGACTGGGAACCTAGGTACTAAAACTACTAAATAATAAATTCAGCAGGTCTCCATTAGCTTGCAAGTCAGCTTTATATCAGGAGCCTCCCAACCCACTCACTGCTGGCTGAATTTGGTATATGTAAATTATAAGGATATGATAATGATCTAATATTTACTGCAATAAAACATTTGCCTACAATAATTATACCTTGACTAATCCTGGGGGTTTGGGGGTTGGTTTTGGTTGGATTTTTTAAAATGACACTTAACTCCGAGATTGATCACTTAATTCAAGGTCAAAACATCACACATTTGTTTCCTGCCTGAGATTTTCCTCATGAACAGCTGGTCCACTTTAACTTCCAATTGCTCCTTCTACCATCCTGCAAAATTTCTTCTCTTTTGAGACCCACTGCTTTAGTTGGAAAGCCAACACATGATGTACAGAACAGTCTTGTGCAGATGATAGCATAAATTCCGTGCAGTGATTAACTCTGTGAAGTCCTGGGATTGAAGTAAAGCTAATTAAAAATACATATAAACCCACATTATGTAACAAACATGTATGAAGCATCTCACTCAACTGCAGTTGTGTATCTGTTTTCCTGACTCCAGCTCCAAAACTTCAAGTACTGTCCTTCAGTTGTTTAAAGATAAAAGACACTGAGGTGTTCTAACTTGGAAGTAAATGATAATTAAAAAAAACCAAAGCAATGTCCACTTCAGTAAGCCTTCCTAGTATCCTTTTCTAACACTCATGAAAGAATTTTCATTTTCAAATGCCTTGCTTTTGAGGAGTTCAAACAAGTCTGCTATTGTGAAGTTTTTTTTTGTGTTTTTAGTATAGAATTAACCTGCATCTATTTATCTCTGTTACAGCCCTTCTGCCATCTGTGACACATCATATTCCTCAAATTCATCATCAGGAGATGACTTGTTTCATATGTCACCTCTTTATGCTGCTGTACATGCATTCCAATCACTGACATTTTACCTCTAGGAAAGGAATCTTTGGATTTCAAGCAGCAGAGGGGAACTAATGACAAAGACCTCAGCAGGACATGGCAGTTCCTCGACACCAATCAGGGATTACATTTCCTTCCTTCCACTGCAGCAGGAAAGCACCAGCTGAGCAGTTCAGAGGAGATCTAAGTAGTTTTGAAAAAACCTTCAGAGCCAATCACAACTGCCTACTGGACACAGCAGTTGCAGAGAACAGGATTAGTACACAAAGCAGAAGCAAGACACAAGTTATTTATTAACTCAGTCATCTGGGTGCCTTATTAAACTACTACAGAGGAGGCAATAGACACAGAAAATGACAAAAAAAGTCAGGAAATAGTTAGGAAAAAATCTCCCTCTTCTATGACAACAACTAATTTGATAAGCACAGCTACTCAAATATCAGTGCTTTTAGACAACTGAAACTACTCCTGTACTGCTTTCTGCCCACACAAATTTCTTCAAAGGCCAAAAGGATCCAGAAGGCAGCTCCATTCCCAAGTATACCAACCTACATAGAAAGGGAAAAGGCTGAAAACATGAGGGCCTGACACCCTCAGCCAAACAGCCTCCTAAACAAGAAAAGGTCATCATCTTGTTTGGACAAATGGAAATCCTGAAAGAGGCAACATTCCTAGGTTGGGCTGTGCTCCTTCATATCATGTTATCAACAAGAAGCATCTCCAATGAATTATCAAAACTGGCTTTATGAAATGGGACACTCACATTCTTGAAATGATCAAGATAAGCAAGAGCAACATGTAGCGATTCTCTGCACATCACATACAGGAGTCAGTTTGACACTATAAAGAAAAGCACAGTAGGCACATGACCTGTAATGCTACAATAACTACAGTAGTTTCAACAGGGTGGGAATCTCAACATTTCAGATCCCATGCAGCAGTCAAAGTCTGATTTAATTTCAGAATTGTACCAATGTAACAAGAACAGTTCCATGCAAACTTTGTATGATGCATTGTGTACACTGCTGCAGTAGAGACCCAGTTGGGGCTATGAAGGAAGAAAGACAATGAGGGGAAAAAGTTGCTCTTATTCATCACAGATTAAAAGAGGATCTGGAAGCAATCAATTGCAACAGATCTTGACCATAAGGGGTTTAGGTTGTCAGCAGAGGGACCACTCACTTATATATTGTCAGCAGATAGACAACCTGTCATGCAATGCCAAGACCCAAGTTTATTTTAGAATATTGATATGCAAAAGTTAAGGGTATAAACAAACATGCAAAATGCAGATGGACTTCAGAAGATCCCAGTTATCTAAAGCAAGTCAAATAGTCACTTTCTTATCCAATAGCATTCAGCTATAACTATCAGTTTGTATGGCAGGCCACAGCTTTATTTATTCCCCATAATATGAAACAAACTCTCCCAAAAAGCAACCATACTCAGACATACACCAGGTTTTGTACTTGGGCATAGGATGGCTATACTAACCTATATTTCCATCTCACCCTTTGATGTGTTCCCTTTACTCTGCTACATTTCCTTCTCAGTCTCCAAAAGACAAAGAATAAATCTGCAATGACTCTCCTGGGTGGCCTTCACCCATCATATCCCTTACTTGCATCTCCCCATTCCTTATCTTACAAGTCTTACATCAACACTTAGTAACCCTTTTTTTTTCCGAAGTTAAAAAAAAAAAACCCTATCACTTCCATTTTCCAGAAAAGTGTATCACCATTTCCCCGGGGGTAAAGACAAAAGAAATCCTAATACAACACAATTTTATTTAAATAAGTATGTAGATCAAATTAAAGTATTCTATTGTAGACTGACTAATTTAACCCTTCTTTAAAAACTATAATCACTGCTGCTGTTTATTTTGAAAAACTGAACATTAAAAAAGGTATCACATCTCACATACTTAATAAAAATACTGCTTCACTAAAATACTTCCACAAAAATGCAACCATCTCTACTAAGTAAGTACAACATCTGGTTTTAAAACTTGGAAAGGGAAGCCACAGGACTCTGAAGTGCTAGAATTATAGGCAGGTACAAAAAACTGCATAAAGAATAGGGGATGTAAACTCAAAAACTGCTCATATGTCTATCAGCACCAACTAGCAAAACAAAATGTAGCTGCTCACAGCAATATACTTTTGCCACAACAACAAACCCAACACAACATCTTGTCTAGTCCTTTTAAGGCAGAGTATCCTGTTTGGACCACTCTCCTCATTTATACTTGGGACAAGAGAATAATAAAGTTCTGGCCTGCTTTTGCCTCAGTTAATGTATTGCTCCTGTTCGCACTCATGAGATGTCCTTGGCAACTAATGATTTACCTCACCTGTTCCAGAAACAAGCTGATTGTAATAAATTAATCTGGCTTTCAACACTACTTCTCCATCCATATGGCCCCTAGTATACACTCATCATTTATCTACAATGTTTTCTGAAACAAGTGGTGCTGGTGAAGGAAATGCTCACACAGTAAAACAGTATTTCCATTTATTTGTAATAGGCACATTTTAGAATTAATACATTCAGTACTGAAGCTCACCTTAGTCCTAGGACTGATCAGTCACAAGTGTCTGGATCCAATTGAGCCCTAAAATTACACTTTTTAAATTTAGGCCAATCAGTGAAATAAAGTGTCTGCTGTATACTGCTTCACAGATGAGCAACAGCCCTATTGCTGTAGGAACCAACACACAAGGCATTAATAATGCAAACAATTACTGTGATCACAAGACCACACTTGGAATTATGTAAGTCCATGCCAGCTGCTGCCATTTCATGCATGCTCTTTATTGCTCAGTTTCCCTAATTTAATAATATTTTAGAACTCATAAGTAAACAAAAGCATAACACAATGCGTTATCTCGATTTTACATCTTCACCATATAAGCCTCAATATTTTGGTTGCTGGTGTAGAGCATTGCATGCTTTGGTATTGCACACTGTGAAACACAGTAAAACCTCACAAAAATGTTCAAACAGATCATTTGCAATGTATTAAGAGGGAAACCAGTAAGAGGGAGAGAGTGGTGTGAGAAATCCTCTCTCACACTTCATCACATCATTACATAAATCGAATATAAAAGTCTATTACAAAAGTCATTCTAGGACAAAGAAATGAAAATACTGATTCAATAAGAATCAGAAGGTATGTCTGTGATGCAGTTCTGCTATATCCAGAATAATTATCCCAAAAGCAAAGAATGAAGTTCTTCAAATCTTCCTGAAGTCTCCATAAATCTGTTTTGTGATAGTATGATTTACCACACATCATGCCATAATATTTACAATATCTACAATCTAAATCTACTTTTGTTTTACTGAATAGTGTTCATCTGCTACTACTGGTTTAGTATGAAAAAACCACAAGACAAAACATACCAAATTCAACTCTGCACTGACTCCACAAAAGTTTTGTATGTGACAAGAGGGACAAATCCTGCCCCTTCAATTTTGTGAGCAGCCAAGGAAAAATCCCAACCCTATACACTGTTGCCATACAGACACAAAGACACCCCTACAGAAGCAACCTGACCTCAAAGAAAGCTCCCATCCCTTCGACAGCCTGAGAAGGTCAGCATGCACCCACATGCTCAGGGCAGCACACTGCCTACCTGCATTGCACACAGACTTGCTGAGAAAGGGCTTGGAAGCCCAGGACAGCCTCAGGCTGCAGATACAGGCACTCCATCTGCCTCAGGTATGCTGCTCTCAGACATCAGGGAGACGATGCTGCTCTACCATCAGCCAACTGAGACTGCCCAGACACCTGAAACAGTGGTGAACGTGGCAGCTTTCACTGCTGGTGATCCTCAGTGTCTGAGTGCCATTTGCAGAGACCTGAAGTGTTCCCACACAACCTGTATGGAACTGATTATGTAAAAAGAGTATAGAAGTGACTGGACCTTTTGTTGAGAAGCTGTACTAAATTATCCCAACAAGTTACACTCCAATCTCGTACGCAGTCACTGCAGCACAGTTGAAAAAGATGTTTTGTATTTGCCACAAGAAGAATTGTTCATATAAATTAATTTACATTTTCATATGAGACAACTCTACATCCTAGAAGAGATAAAGATGTCCTTTATACATGCAGACTAAACCCACCTGTACCTTAATTTCCATGTCATCTTTTACTGCTTCCAAGATTAATAGTCAGCTCATCCCTATCTATACTAGTTTAGCCCAGGTACTTCAAATACCATTTTTGAGCCCAAAGGCTTACCCAGCAGTCTAACTCGACAGAACAATGAAGATTTAGCTAATTATGCTAATTAATTAAGCTAATTAGGCAGCTTCAGCTAACGTATGTAAATTCAGCTGGTTTCAGAATACTTTATTTTAAAAGGCTAACATAATTCAGCATGACTTAAGGCAAACAGACAGTTTTATAGGAAGTGTTAGCAAACAGCTGCAGTGGGTTGTTTTGCACAGGAAGCTATTGCTGTCATACTCCCACAGAGAAAAACGCTCAGGGGACGCAACATTACTTAACAAATCGAAAAGACTAAGCTCAGCTCCAGGACAGTGAACGTGTAACTTGTACATCTCCCTAACATATGTGCCTTGCTGTCCAGAGAATTCCCAGCAGAATTTCACAGTCGACACTGAGGTCTAAATTGTGCTAATGCTGCTATCGTCTAGTTAGCTTTAACTTGAAACAGTCTCACTGAGCCTTTGTGCAGGCAGAAGTCATGATGGTAAGAAAAGAGTCATGAGTCTATTCTGCCTTATAGACCACAAATACCTTGTTCAAGCTTCACAAGCTAAATGATCAAAATAGAATTAGCAGGATATAATACACTTTTAACATAATATTCTCCTCCAAAATGGATTGAATATGTAAGAGTATTTCAGGGTTAAAAATGTATTAACACATCTTTGATTTTGCTAGCATAAAGATTAGCTGCAGATTACTACTGCCCCGTGAAGGTCCAAAGGCCTCAAATGTAATTTCTATTGCTAGGCTGAGCTTCAAGTAAGAGATTCCTCTGAAATCTGGCTTACCAAAATGTAAAATGGACAGTCACATTTGCAAAGTATACCTCTTTCTCATCTCGCTGCATAAAAACACTCATTAAGACCCTATTAAAAAATAGTATCAATGCTTGGTGGATGAGCACAAGGCTAGAGAAAATAAGCGCCCCAAGAAACAGCCAAAGAAACTCTGACCTACATTCACTTTGGGTAAGTAACTAAGAGGGTAAAATTCCAGGAGTCTGTAAAACTAGAACAAGAAATCCTATATTTTGGTAGAAAAAAGGTGCTGGGATCTTAGCAAGAAAGAATTTGACGTGACAATTGACAATTCTGTTTAAATAAAACTAAGAGCTGCAGCATACATATTGGCAGTCTATCGCATTCTTGCTCGCTGTTTATCTTATTTCCTTTTCTTTAAGGAAATGCCTCTTTTCCCTACATGGAACAGTAGTGACATTTGACAAAGTAATTAAGAGAAGGACGATCATGATCAGCTGCCTTTGCCCTGTTACCAAACACAGTCAATACACAGTTCACGACTTCAGCAGATGTTCGTGCTTTACAGACTTATTGGGTACTTAAGGTCTTACTTTTCTGTCCTTCCTGTATTACATGGAAAAGAGAATCTAAACAGAGAAACCACTGAATTACTAGCAGCACCTATTAACCCATCCAGCACCATCTACTATAGAAATAAAAAAAAATAAACTGCCCAACAGTTTTATTTCCACAAATACAGAGCTATTATGGAACAGACAAGCTTGAACTCTCTCAACAAATGGCAGAAAAAGTTGGTCGCGCAAAGGACTCTGTCAGGGTCCTTGGCTACTCATCCATCACTCACTACCCCTTCCAGTTAATACTTGTCTAAAATAATCCTTCTCACAAAACATGACTCTACAGTGCAGAGGACAGAGGGTCCTGTATTTTAACGAGGGTCATGTATTTTAACGAGTCAGAGTCAAACTCTGACTGTAAAGAAGCATTTGTGAATTCACCAACCACTTATGTCCTCGTCTCTGCCTTACTTCATCTCCTTATGCCACGCTCTTTGCATGACCATGGACTTGCTCATGTCACAGGACTAATTCAAATCAAAGCTAACTCCTCTCAAAGGATGCAAAAAGGAGTTTTGCATGTGTCTCTGTGTGCTCAGGCAAGATGAAGGTTACATAGATTTAAAATTAACTGCCTATTAAAAAGGTTTGTTTTGGGGTTTTGTTTGTTTGTTTAAACACAATCAGTTTAAATAGCTTATAAAATGAGGTCCTAATTCTAATATGGACTGTTTCAGCCAATGCAGTGACAGTACAGTAGTTAAAATCCAACTTGGCAAAAGGCATCTCTAGTCATGTAAGAACAGAATCTCACTGAGCAGCTCTGAGGGATTGCAGGATACAAGGCTCCTAGGCAAACTTTTCCTCAGCCTGGCAATTCCTGCACTTCAAACACTGGAGTGTTGGCTACATCCTAGAAACCCATCTGGGCTTCACAGATCTATCAGATGAGCTGCTGAAGCTGGGGACAGAAGCTAGGGATTCTCAGATCCTCCAGTGAGGAAGCTGAGAAGGAGAAATGAACAGACAAGGCTTTACAGATCAGAGAGATTCTGCAGGGAGCCTGGGCCAAGTCTCATTAGAAATCAAAAGTTCACTCAACATGGAAGAATACGGATGGAACATTTCAAACGCTTAATTTTAACCAAAAAACATCCAACAATCTCTAGACCAAAACAGACTATGATGAAAAAAAATTCAGGTGCAAGTTTATTTTTCTTCTCTCCTGCTTGATTTTACAAGTATTTAAGCCCTTAAGGAAATAACAAAATCTTGCTGTTTCCAGTTTCTAGTGCACCCTGTCTCACACTATCATAACCCAAGGTGCCAAACTGGAAAGAATCTGCCAAAGTGTGCAAACCCCAAAGTAACCAGTACCAAGGTGATCCTTCATGTATCTCAAAACCCATTTTTTAATGAAGAATCTTAACAAGGACAATTTCTAAAGGCTAGCACTAAAGAATTTTTTTTTATCAGTGATATGAATATAATTGAATGAATATAAGACAGTGACTGAAACCTTAGCCAACTAGGAATTTCACATAAAACACAAGCTAAAATAAAAGACTAAGTTTATTCTTGTAACACTACTGGTCAAAAATAATAAAGGCCCTTTGAGAGACCTTGTAGAAACAAACCACTGTCATCCAACTGTTCAGAAACTTATCTAGTTTTGAGTTTTTCATTCAGTATTTCTAACTAACAGGTATATAATCAGTAACCATACCAGTACATTTTACATCGTGACTTGACTGCTAATGTACCTGATTGCTATCTTATCTTAGTTAAAATCCAAGTTTAGCAAGAACAGAAAAGTGCTGTTTATGCTAATGCTCAAGAACGTTCTAAAGAGACATGTAATTATTAGAACAGCTTTAACTCAGTGTTGCCAAAACCCAACTCAGAGTCATTGAATGGTTTAGGTTCAAAAGGATCTTAAAGACCATCTCATTCTAACCTCCCACCATGGACAGGGACAGCTTTCACTAAATCAGGTTTCTCAGAGCCCCCCATCCAACCTGACCTGGAACACTTCCAGGAATTGGGCATCCATAGCTTCTGTGGGCAATGTGTTGCAGGGCCTCGCTAGCCTCACAGTAAAAGAATTTATTCCTAATATCTAATCTAAATCTACTCCCTTTCAGATTGAGGCCATTCCCCCTTGTCCTGTCACTACAAGCTCTTATGCTCTTGTAAATAGTCTCTCTCCATCTTTCGTGTAGGCTCCTTTCAAAAATCACAACTCAAAGGTAGTTGTCTGTTCTCCTTGAGTTTTGATGCATAAAGGTAAAAAAAAGAAACAGTAAATATTCAGGAAAGTGAGAAAATGGACAGAGAGAGGAAATGTGAGCAAAACTCCTGTCTTATTCCAAAGGCATTTAAAAGTAATTTTCAGGTAAAATAGGTCTTCCTTCTTTCTATATGATTTTAAGCAACCAGAACTTCAGTGTATTAGCTACCTCTTCAATAACTCATATATACTGAGATATACATTTGGGTTTATGGGAAGGGGTGTTGAAAAGTACTTTGTTACATTACTTGCCCTACAGAAAGGAGTCTGGCAGCCAACCTTAAAATTCTTGGACCATAATAGAAACAACAAGGAAAAATCCCATATATATGTGACTCTGGCTGTTGCAGTCCAACTAATTCATTTTAGTTGCAGTTAATTTCCAGCAACAAAAGGAGATACAAAGGGCTACATGCGTATTCTTTAATAGACAAGATTATAATAATATAAAGTCTTTTTAAAATTTACTGTTATCATCTATTAGAGAATAACTAATTTTACAGCTTTCTAACATGTAGCTCTTAAGCTCTAAATCACTGACCATAACTAATAAGCAGTGTAATAGCATGAGTATCTGAAGTAAAACCACAGACTGCAATTTTGTTGATTGTAAATCATCATCATTTTAATGCAAAAGCAACAGCAAAGCTCTGTAATTACCGGGTGCCTTTTGAATCACTTTTATGATTACTGCTCTATACCCATTAAAAATCCAAAACACTGAACTGCACAGGGTATAAAACTAGAATTATGATATACTACCAGCTGTAATTGAAATCCATAAATTTCCTTACCAGTGTTCAAAATTATTTTGTTGCCAAGAATTGCAGGCCTGCAAAATTGACTTTACAAACATTTACTTTATCTAAGAAAGCAGCAGTGGCAGGGATAGTAGTAGTTGCTTTGGGATATGTAAATAAAAAATTAAAAACGTCAACGATCAGATTTGGCACCCCTGCTTGTTTATGTAATACATGTGGCTATCAAACTTGCCAATTAAAAAAAATCTGCTCTAAGTACTGTAAGCCAAAACTGAAAAGGTCAGCAGTGGTATACATGCAGTTTGGCCCTGTAATTAAAAACTTCAAGACAACAACTTATAACACCTGGGATGACTTACCACCTACAGCACTGTCCAAGACTATTCCACAAAGTAGTAAAACATTGTATATAATTTTAAAAAAGAGAAAACAAACCAACAATAAAAAAAACCCAAGAAAACAAAAAAGAAAATGCCTACACATTACTTAAGCAATCTACTGCATTTCCTTGGTAATAAAAAGAAAATTGGCTTCTAGAAATGTATGTTTTTTAAGAGAGGTGGAAAGGAAATCAGGAAAATTAAATACCTCATAACAGGAAAAGACTTTAATGTTTCTAGAGATATGAAAGTGTATGCTAGCTAGACATTCACTGAATACCAGATTAAAAATTCATCTGAAATAAACCCACATTCAAACATAGATGGGAGCAGAAAAGGAATATCAGGATGTTCACAGATTTGGGTATTTGAACAGCCCAGTTTAGAAGGAGAGACCAGCAGATCTTTCCTTGTTTCAGCTATCAGAACAAAGACATTGAAGAGATATACCTGCTCTCATCATACTGTGAATCTGTGCTATTCCCTCAATGGGACTATTGCTGCAATTAATCTCTACATGCACAGAGATACACCCATGTTGTAGTCTACGCACAGGTCACTGTATCAGGGTTGTTCTTTTTACACAATAACCCACTTAAACTAAAAGTCATCAGTATTTATATTTTTTAAATATGAAAACCAAATGCATAATAAATGTAGGCTGGAAATTAGAAATGAGCTTCTGTTTAAAACTAAAAGAAAAAAAATGAAAAACACAACTTTGAGGATCTTGCAGTGTTTTTGTTAGGATGACTGACAGGAATAAACCAGTTGCTAAGTCAGAAAGATTCTTCCACACCTACATACTGATGTCATTGCCTGCTTCCATTGGTGACCAAAGCTCATTCTAGTGTAGGTAACAGTTGCTTTTCATTCTGGTGGGGGTTTTCCTAAATTAGTGACACCACAAAACAAATCATTAAGAACCTCCAGGGATAGAATTTGAACAGAATAAGCTAAAAACTACACTTTGCCCTTTCCTGTCCTCACCTATTCTTTCCCTTCCCTCCCTGCCCACCTCTCCATCCCCCAACTTCAACATGGTAATTTCTACATGACCAGATTATAACATTCTTTTATGGGCCACAGTTATGACTGAATTGTTTCAGTATTGCATTCTTTAATTTAAAAGGCCTTTTATACAGATTATAACTTCCTCTAAGTGATTGCCTAATTTTACCAAAACTCCAGGCTAGGAGCAGTGTTGGAAAATGTATCCCCTAAAAGCAATATATGGAACTATTTGTTTTCAGGAATTCTGTGCTGAAAGCGGGTAACATCAGTATTATTTAAGAATGTTTTTCACTACTTAAAAATAAACTGTTGAAAACACCAAACTTCACATAAGCAGATGAATGTGTGGTTCAGTAATTAAGTATAATCTCCAGTATGCTGCAGCTTGCCTCCCTTCAGCATTTGTGAATCAAAACATATTCAGCCATTAGCATGATAATGCAGACAACATTTAAAGACACTACATGGGTTCCAACTGCATTAACCAGAAGATCTGCTGATTATACAATTAGGGAGTGAGATACACAGCACCAGAGAGAAGCAGACGCATGGCCTTTTTTCACTTATGCCTTCCATTGCTAAGGCTTGAGGAAACGCAAGAGTCACTTGGCTTTCTTTTCTCTTGCCTGTGCATTTAAACTGTCCAGGGCTTTTCCATGAACTTGATTCCTTCCAGCAGCACATCCCTTCCCCTGGTTAAATTACTGCACATTGTTTCATGATACTGTGCATATGTCCTTTGCAGACTCTGCTTTTGCACATGCTCATTCCTCTAGCGCCTACAGACAAACCCTGCTCAGGCACAAAACACTTGAAGTGGAGCACAGAGTTACCTTCAGTTCCCTCTACCCACGAGAAAACTGGCAGGAGCTAAAAGGCAGAGGACACACAGGTGTCCATCTGACAGACATTGTCTAGGAAGGGGCCAACAGCTGTGCAGAGGAGTTCACCTACCAGGCTCAGTTCACAATCCCAGCTAGGCTGGCAGCATGGGGGGTAATCCAGACAGCACACAAGGAGAGGGTCTGCTACTTAGCAAGAAACGTGCTACCATTGCCCAAAACTGGTAGTGTAAGTGGCCAAGAGCAGTTACTTTTGGGGTAAAGGAAGATAACAGAAGGATGAAACAAACATGTTTTTGTTGGAACAAGATTTTTATGCTGTATAGGGAAAATTTTACTGATCCTCCTGCATAAAAATGCTTCTGTTTCATTAATCAAAAAGTGACAAGATGTTTAACAGTCAACATAAACTTATCTAGAATTAATTATGTCAAATCAACCTAATATCTTTGTATACCAGACAAGTTGCCAGGCAGAAAAGGAAATAAGCAGATGCCAAAAATGTTAACTTCATTACATCGTTTGATGTTGCACAAAACATTTGGATTAGCAAACCAGAGAAGCACAGCATAAAACAAAAGAACAAATGAATACAAAGTATAAGGAAAAAATATTTTTTACATTTTACACCAGAATTTGAAGAGGGATCAAAAGAAGTTTTTCAGGGGGCTGTCCTTAGTACAGCAATAATCACCAGTTTTAGTACTGATTCAGCTAGAGAAACAGAATGATTTTTTTATATCAGTAGGCCACATTCAATTGTAGGGAGCATTAGTGCACAGAACAACAGGCTTAGACTTCCAAATGGTCTTAAACTGGAGGGAGAGCCTGGTAAATACAGGAATGCTATTCATCAGGTACAACAGCAAGAAAGCACACCTGGCCATGAAGCATTACACACACCAGTAACGCAAAATAAATAGCTGGCTCTGCTATCAGAGGTCTGAGGGCCACCTGTGAATCCAAAGCATAAAGCAGCACTATCATAACATTACAAAAGGGTAACAGCCATATGGGGTAAACTAACCAAATGATGAACTGCAAAGAGACAGTAACTTATGTTCTGCCCAACACCAAAAAGGCCCCAGTGGAATAGCATGTCCAGAGCCCTTCAGTCCAACAAGAGAGGGGACTAACTTCAAAGAATGAGAATTGGCCTTGCAAGTATAACCAAAAAGGAGGATTAACAAACCATCTTCATTAGTTTAGCAGAGACCTTTTGGTAGAACTTAACATCCTTGGGCAGCTAAAGCTTGTCACCAGAGGAAAAGGAAAAAACCTTTATTCTCCATGACCATGGCAAACATGGCAAGAAGTAACAAGCTAAAATTTTTGCATGGAAGGTTGAGGTAAGATACTGGAAAAAATTCTAACAGCAAAGACAGCCCAGTGTTGTCACAAGATTAAAAGCCAAGATTAAGATCACCAGTAATGCAACCTTTGTAAAGTTAGAAAACTGCTTGTCAATTAGCAGTTTCAAATCCAGCTCACACTTGAGGGGAAAAAAAATACCACTTTGCCACCTCTACTCATAGGTATTAGACAAGTATTTCAGTTATAAAAGCTACCAAGAGTTGGTGCTACCAATTAGCCAAACAGCAGAGCATTTAACTCCCTGTGTGGTTCTGACACCACATAAACAGAATTATTTTTATGACTTGGACAACATCCACTTGGTCAAATCTTAGATACATTGAAAGGGAACACACAGAAAATGGCTGCACCATTTTCACTCTCTTTTCTGGTCTTTAGAAATAGACATTTCCAATGCAGCGCTACCATTTATTTGAACAGGGGAAAACAAAGCTTATATAAAACTGCAAGAAATATATTCTTCAGCTGCAAGCTGTCTAAACAACATCCAGAACTGTGATTTAAACATGAACCTCTGGAAAAAAATGTTTTTCTTTTCCAATTCCTTCATGTATTTAAAAGACACTGACAGTGTTTGGAAAACCACGGTTTGAGTATTCTTTATACATAGTTTTGGGAATATAGAAAGAAAACATCCTTAGAGTGTTATTAGCATACCCATTCAGGACATTTTTTTCCAGGCTGCCAAAATGGCCTACATGGGCACAAGCAATGGGCTTACACACCTGAAAGTGTGCATGTTTATCAGAAAAGCGAGCAGAAACCACAGATTCTGAAAAAAAGTGAAGGGAGCATGCAGGCACACAGCCAACAACTCCTCTGAACATGTGACTTTAAATTAAAAAAGAACAGGAAATTAGTTACCTCTGTAAAATTTCCATCTTTAGGATTGACCAGACACAAAAAGAAACCAATCTACCCATCTCCAAATAAATCCTATCCTTTCACCAAAGTCAGAGTGATCTCCTTGGGGCATGCAATTCCAAACAGCGTGATACAAACACAGTGTAAAAACATTTTTCTCAACCTGGCTGCTCTTAAGATTTCTTTACTACAGCTCATATCTCCTTTCCAAGCTTTGCTCCTCACAGGCAGTTTAAGTCTAGTAAGGCACCAATAATTAAAGTATAGGATTACTCTTCTTAAATAGGTTAAAAATCCTTTTGAAAGAGGTATACAACAGCAGTAGATAATTATAACACCATTATCAGCTTCTTACATTTCTTGCCTTCTAAATATTTTTCACGTACGAAAAAGTATCTCATTCTTGCTGATTACCTTTTCTATTCCCTAACTTCCAGCTGAAAATTGGAAAACCATCCAGAATCTCACCAGACTGCTGACAGGCTAGAACCTACAAGCCTCCAAACCGGAAAAAGAAAAGGGGTGGATGGGCATGGGTGGGTGGGAG
>VZRZ01006162.1:239521-251210 GCA_013398175.1 Climacteris rufus
GGAGAGAGAGAAAAAGAAGGAAGGAAGAAAAAAGACCTAAGAGAGAAAAGAGTCAGATTTATTCAACAGAGTTTGGCTAACAACATTAAGTGTGCAGGGGAGAGGCACCCACAATCTCCTTCCAAGGAGAAAGGACTTCACCAGCTCGTGAAAATAGCAGCTAGTAAAAATATGTTTTTAAAACCATTTAAATCCAGGCAAGGTTTCAACCAAGAACCATAATGGTTACAACTTTTTTATTTAGTATTCCAAAAGCACAGTTGTAGGTCCTTGGCAAAAATCTCAGTCCATTCCCAACAAAATCAATAGCAAAATTTCCACCAACTTACATGATGGGACTAATGGTTACAGCCTACACACCTGACAGAGTCTATTGTAAATACGCTTTTAATCTGAAAACCCTACTATAAAAAAGATAACTGGTAACACTTGCCACTGCAGAAGTTTCCTTTTCTGTCAAAAATTATTTACCTACCAACATGCAATTACATATTCTACAGACCTCACTTGCAAGCAGCTAGTGAGCAAACCACAGGAAAGTACAAAAAGACAAAAATTCAGTTCTGTAGTCTGCTTAAGTTTAAATTTTAGGATTTTTTGTAATGCTTTTAAATATTCCTACATGCCCCTAAACCCATTTAATATTAAAGCCATAAATATTTCTGTTAGCTTATTATTCCTTGTCCATGAGATATACATAATCACTGATAATTACTATTCAAGTAATTATCTGAAAGAGTCTAAAGAATTTTTTTTTTTTTTTGGTAAATGAAGCACTTTGCAAGGCAAACACACTAAAATAAAGGAGGACTGATCAAAATAAATGCCATTTAGAATAGAACTTTTGATCTTTTGTCACCAGGAGATAGAAAAATAAAACATTGTATCAGCAAATAATAAGGGAAAGAGGAAAAGGAAAAAAAAGAAAAAACAAAAGACAGCAGGAAAAAAACCTACCAGAGAGCAGAGATAAATTCTGGAAGAGGCTGTCTAAAGTAGCAAAGTGTTACTGAAAGCACCTAAGTCATTCTGAAAATCATTTTTAAGACACCAAGTCTAAAAGATTAGAACAGAATTTAGGTACCATGATTGATATAAAGCAAAACGAACACTAGCACTTCAGTTAAAAATAACACGTCTTGAAAACTTAAAATTAGACATTTATGTACTGAAAGCCATCAAGTACATGAATCATATATTCATACTGCACAAACTATCAGGGAAAACAAACACAAAAAAGGAAGATTGCAAAGTTAGACTGTGCTAACTAAAAGAAACAAGTTGGTTTTCTCTAGTTGTATGGAAAATTCAAATTAGAGAAAGACATTTTTTCATGGTAAATATGACAAGAGCATCGAGAAGAAGAAAAGAAAAATAACCTGTTGAAATCCCTTCACTACCTTCACCTTGAATTTAATTCGTATTCATTGTAAGTACAAAGCTGGTGTTTATTAACAAGATGATACTCATTTCCTTATCCCTGTAGGAAGAATTATGCTCAGCACAAAGGAATTTGTGTCTTATTTTCCAAAATGAGATCAATAATATTAACTATTACATCAATTTCAGCCACTGAAATGTCTATAAAACAAGTTCTATAAAAACCTAAAAAACCATGCTCTTTCCAAACCCAAATCCATCAAACAAACATAGAGGAAGGATCTACTGTGATAGCTTATTTCCTATTAGACACCATAGGAATTGACTTAATGAATCCAGTGGTTGCATAAGCAGTTCTTTTAAATATACATAGGAATATACATTCTCTTTTAAGTATGTTTCCAGCTCTATGATGAAATCATTCCTTAGGGAAATTCCTCAATCCTTTACAACTTTGTGTAGAGGTGAATTAATACCCACTACTGAAGGCTCATAGGAAACCCACCCAATTTCATAAGTGATACAATATTTCATAAAAAGCACACCAGCCAAACTAGCACAAACTGTGCTTGCTGTAGTATCAGCATAAGCCAACCTCCACAAGATATTCAGACTATCTCTTCTTATGATAATCTCTGCTTTCATTGATATGCATAAAACTTACCTATGATAAGGGTCATTGCAGCCAAAACTCCCTTGGAAAAATAGCCCCACATAGTTCAATCCAGTGCTACTCATATTTATAGAAGTAAATGAGCACTGAGGCACCCAGACTGGGAGCACCCAGGAGCAAGCCTGGCTCAGCTGATTTCCCTTGCTGCTTGATAACAAATAAGATCCCTTCCACCTGATTCAGCTGATTTCCATTGCTACCTGATAGTAAATAAGCTCCCTTCCTTTCACTTGATGCCACATGCATGCCTTTCTATCAAATAGAACAAAACAAATTTCCTGGGGAGCTATTGCATCAGGACCCAAAATACTACTGAAAGGAGAATTTTTCAACATTGCTTCAAACTGTGAGTTATTAGACCACAAGACTGAGAAATATTGAAGAATTTTGCCATAACCTTTGCTAGGGATACGATTGTGACTTCTTGAAGAGATATAAAATGAGTGACTGAGGGGTTTGTTTGGTTTTGACATTACTGGCAATGAAACACACACATTTTATTACTCCTAATCATTGGCTCTATGAAGTATGTCCCTACTGTATGTAATTTTTAGACCTGGACACAATCCAGCTACTGGTATTCTTGTCAAACTTCCTCTTGCTCTGGCCTACTCCACAAACTACAGAGCATTATTTTTAACACTGTGCAGATACTAAGTACATGGGAAAATGCTCTCTCTGAAACACCATCTTGGCAAAATCTTATTTAGAATTTATCATAGGAAAGTCCAACAAGTTTTCTTCAGAGCAGGTGAAACCAAAAATACTCTTGTTTCAGTCACATTTCCTTATTTTCTGTTTTGTCCTCTTCTAAATGCTAACGCCTTAAAAGGATCAAATTTTCTTGGTTAGCAATTTCCACCATTAGTTTCTCCTGGTTAGTGTTTTAAAAGGAGATTCCCTTCTGATGCTTGGTTTGCTGCAAGAGAAAAGATAGACTCAGAGGCTGAAACAGTTATTTGCCCATATATTCAGGTTGGAATTTTCAGCTGAGGACCTAGCACATGGAGATCTAGGATAGTCTTGATGATTCTTTATTCTGGTACATTTCGTTCCCTAACTGCAGAAAAATCTCTGCTAAACTAATAGCTGGATACTTAGGGGGAAACCTTAACTACAAGGTAAACAAAAGGTCAGAGATGCATTTGTGTAAAAATTCTCAATGCAGTACAACACAAGCAATTATTAGAACAACAGGTTTAAATAAAATCTGAAGGAAAATATTTTGGCAAACAAAAAACAACTGGACAATAATTTGAGATGCTGCTATTATACATCCTCCTTTTCCTAGAGTGATCCCTTCTTTGTGCCACAGAACTTTGGCTGGAGGGACTTTGGATAACTTCTGCCTGTGGCAGTTTTATGATTGACATTTTTAACATCGAAGTTTAGAGCTTCAGTTTTGTGAGAACAATCTGGGTTCAGCCACCTGTGTTAGTCAGTGGGAAGGCAGCTGGGGACACTGAGCACAAAGGCGAGAGAAGTGGCTGCCCCACTCTCCTTAGTGGGACAGAGTGTTTCTCTTCTCATTAGAACATTAGGGAGGAGAGAGAAGGATCCAAATAGCAGCCTGAGACACTGGGGAAACAGGAGAGATGGAATGAAACTCATACAAAATGTAGATTAGCAGGAAAAAAGGGTTAGGGAGACCAAAGGCAAAAGATACAAATTCTTGGGTGGGAAAGAGATTGCTCTTAGGTAAGAAGACCGTGTGCTTTGAGGCAGACTTAGGAGACATGATTTAGGAGAAGTTAGGGAATGGGTAGCTCTGGAGTACACAGGAGGGCTGGAAGATGTAGAGCCCAAAGGACAGGAGTTTGCTGGTACAGAGGCGTCACTTCCAGCAAACTTCTCTACACACAAACTAAGGGCACTGATGCAAAAAAGGCACATACTCCTAGTTTTGTCTGGAGGTTGGGGTTTTTTTCCCTATGGAATATTAACTTATTAAGTTTTTGGTTTATACTGGCTTTTGGCCTTCTTCACAGCATGAATAGCCTAGTTCCAGATCTCAGTCACTGAAGTTCTCAATGCTTTTTTCTGCTAATAAAAATATTTCCTTCCGTGCATGTGAAAGCATGGCCAAGTGGCCACTTAACTAACTCTGAGAAAAAAAAACAGAACAAGCTTTCCTAGTCCCTGACTGAAAGCAAGGGTTTTTTCCCCAGCTTTTTAACTCTTTTCTTAACCATGCCAAATTTACTGTGTGTTTTTTGAGGCACAGACATCAGAAGTAGACTTAATTTCCCCAAAAAAGTTCTGATGGACATCATATGCAGTGGTAACACAACACACAGGCTTTGGTGTGTTTCCTCAAAACCAATGCAATTCTTCTGGGAAAAAAATCCCAAACATATAGAAGAGATACACTTGTACCTGGTTGTAAGTTTTATTTGCTATATCTTATTGCCATTTTTCTAATTTTAAGTTAATGAGAGGACAGCTGTAAACAACTATGGGCACTTATTACCAACCAATACAGTAAAGATGTGAGACTATTTACCAAACATTCATTCTAGCACACACCTGTAAGATTTATGTTCAAAAGTCTGCTGTTCAAGCTGTTACTGGTGATATTTAAACCTCTAAAGAGTTCTG
This sequence comes from Climacteris rufus, assembly GCA_013398175.1. NCBI lineage: Eukaryota > Metazoa > Chordata > Aves > Passeriformes > Climacteridae > Climacteris > Climacteris rufus. The sequence continues at coordinate 244,173 of VZRZ01006162.1, forward strand.
ATTTCGTTTTTTTTTCATGCTACTGTGGTGCTCTACTATTCTTACTTAATGTAATCCTGTTCTCACCCATCACAACAATTACAGCCAGTAAGGGTATGCTTGTTAGCTGAGTTAAATTCAAACACCTCACTCAAAAAGCAGCATCAAATGAAAACACTGGCAAAATCCCCACTGACCTCACCAGGAATGAGACCAACTGGAAGAGCCAGCCTCCCATGAGAGGCATGAATCACCGTCATTCCCATCCTGCTGAGTTTGTGAGAATGAGGATGAGATACTATTTGAAGGCCCTTCTACTTGTGTTTCATGTGATATGCCACTGCTTTTTTGTTTTGCAAAATCATAAGAAAAGGTTTTTTTTTTTACTTTAGCAAGTAAGGCTGGATGAGTCACTGGAGACAGTTTTGGGCTGGCTTGGCTCACAGACTGCCCGTGTCAGGGAAGGTTCACCCGATTCTCCCCTTCCTCCTGCACAGCCATTCCCAAAATAACGTGGCAGTGCTAACTAAACATAGCGATGCAGTGCTCTTTTAATAAAAGACAATTCCTGCAGGGTGTACAAGCCACCACGTTTGTCAAGATAAGCACATCAATATGAGATGTCATATTAGCCTAGACAAAGAGATTGAACAGATAGCTTTGTCAAACACCAAGCAGAGGGGCTCATTCAAACTGACAGAGCAAGAAATTTAAAAGTTGAACCTACAATCTGGTATTAACACATTCCATCTTCTTCTGCTTTACAAGAGTCTCAAACCAGTAAGTGAGTTCCTGTAAGTGATATCATAAATTTATTCCTAATCTACAATAATATTCCTGTTAATTCCAACCTCTCTGCTGCACTTTTCAGAAATTCTGTAATGGCTGTTAGTATGTTTCAGATTATACATATGGATCTATATACCCTAGTGGATAGGGACCCTCCACAATGGCATATGCACACAGGTATAACAAAGATGGAGAATTAACAGGCATAACTAATTGCCATATAGACAAGTTACCAATTATTCCTTCATCACTTTTCTGTTACTTACATGTAAGGAAGTTTACTCTTAATCTTAAGGCAATAGACAAGGACACTGCAGTAGTAGGTCCCAATGCTTCATCTCTCTAAAATTTTTCATGACTTTAGACAAATTCTTCAATTCCACATCAGAAATCAGGGCTGCAGCTGCCCTATATATTATGCAATATGTGAGCTAGTGATATTGGTCATAAGCAAAACTAGAAACATGGTTCACAAGATTGCTTCTTTTGTGAGAAATTATTTTGGTTTATTTTGCATTCCATACACATAGCTGTGTGTATGGGCTTCACCATCCTACATATGGCAGAGACAGAAGCTCTGGGGGTGGGGTTATCAACACAAATATTTTCCTGGAAAAGCATTTACTTTTCAGAGAGACTTATGATCACCAAACTTACTTAAACCAAGACAGGTTATCTATGTGTGGGAGTGAAACTGGTAGACAGACTTCCCAGACCACTGCTGGTGGTGTCCCCGTTGAGGTGCAGTATTTACACAAAACCCCACAGTAGGTGGGAAAATTCAGTTCAGCTTTGCATCACAGAGCTCTGACTGAATCATGTCCCGCGAGGGAAGGAAAAATCCCCAAAGGAACTACCAGCGGCCAGGCATTTCTCTTTTGCCAGGAACCTGTAAGTTTAGCTTTTCCTTCAAACTTGTGGAAGACACAGGAAGGACTCCCCTTGCAGGGCAGCTGCTCAGTCCTGCCCAGCTCCTCTGCCAGCTCACACTGACCAGAGCTCAGAAATTATTCGTAACGTGACCATGGAAAGGGGGCAAGAAAGCTGTGGAGTTGATACTGTCCTCTCTCAGGACTCTACCTGTAGCATACCCTAATGAGATCTCCCTCCCCTGAAAACTGAAATAATGAAACCCATGAAGATTTGCATTCAACATTTCCAGAGGAGATTGAATACACTTTAAAATATTCAGGAACAATTCAAATGCAAATACAATATTGTATTGTGTTATTCATATTCTGCAACATTTTGACTTCATGGGCTGATTGGAAGAAGATCTTTTCCAGTTTGTTTCTGTGAGTTTAATAAAGTGAGACTTTGAAACAGCTGCCAAATATATGAGGTGCCACATTTTCTTTAAAAGAAAACAGAGTTGTGAAGTCAAAGGCAAATTCAGTGGTATCTTACATAAAACACCTTTTCACTTCCTGAACATTGCCTGTAGCTTTGCTAATTTATTGCCATGAAAATATTGTTACTACTTAATGCACTAGTACTTCTGTCAATAGGCAGCTTTCCCCAAGGCATATTTGAAAACGCTCTGCTAATCAGAGTTGATGCAGTTATTCTAAAGCAGCCAGGTCTTTAGAAAAAGGTTCATGTTTAATTCCAGTATAGGTGAGTGCTACCATTTCTTCAAAGCACAATATTTTTAATTTGCTGAATTCACTTCTGTAGATATCTAAAGTGCTGATTACATTATCCAACCCCAGCTCAAACCAGTGTATTTCAAAGCAGCATTGCTGGCATCTTTACCTCAACACTTAAATTATGTGAAATATTCCTTATTTTGTAGTGGCAAGGATTAAACAAAGACTTAATCAGAACCACAAATCTGTGCTATATCATCAGCACATAACTTAAAAAGCATGTGTTTGGGTGTTTAAGCAGATACTCATTCGGATCTGACATTTTACTTTTCTACATCTGCTTGAACTCTTGAGATTATGATCTCATGCAGCTGAATTTTTAGTGTTTGTTTTCCAAGCATGCTGATAATCATGAAGAGCACAGTGAGTGACAATGAGGTCACATACATGTACATATGTCACACTACAGCTTTATCCCCTCTAATAAATATTGAAATCTACATCAGCATAACTTTACTGAGGCTAAGCAAATCATCTTAATTGATGTGAGAGATTTAATGCATGTATGTTTTTAATGTACTTGCAATTCTCTGCAGATGAAAAATTGAATAAAGTTCCTAAATAAACAGGTCAGGCCATTTATTTCAATTAGCAATAGTAATGAAATTCCAGTAAACTATTAAATGTCACTTAATCTATATTCAAGATAAATAGAGTACTAAATTTCTCTTGGCATGTTGCACAACGAGGTACCCTACTTGTCTTTATGTTGACAAAATTGATGCTCCTCTGCTTTCTATTCCACAGTGACATTCAGTGACTTTACTCCTGCTCAAACCCAGCATGGACATAATCCATTTTGGAATAAGCCCACCATGGCAAGAAGTATTTCTGTAAGGAGCTAAAGGCTCAGATTCAATTGGGTCAGGTCAGTGCTGTGTTTTCCTTCATTCATCTTCACTGTAACACGGAGGGAGGATGCTCATTTTGGTTTCCTTCTTCCAATAATTCATTCCCCAAAATTTCTACATGGCAAAAGACTGTTGATAGTCTTACTACATTGGGCATAATTAACTTCCTAATTACAAACAGAACTATAAACATCAAAGATATTTTGTTTCAGCAGCTAGATGTTTCGAGATGACAAGATGTTTCACTTGACCATGGGCTCTCCTTTGAAGGGCATTAAATTCCATCATCTTCACAAGAAGTTTCTTAGCCATATGAGACTCCGAAGGCTACCAGGCAGCAATAGCAAGCTTGGTGGCCAAACTAAAACATAAGGCTTTGAGCATTAAGGAGCAGTACCAACATGGAACACAATCTCACTTCTGCAGAGCTCTCCCCAGTTACAGTTACATTCCTTGGTTTATACCTGAAACATATATATAGGATGCAGTTAGAGGAGGTGAGGCCTCATATTAATTCTCCGTGGAAATAACCAAGATGCCTTATGATAATTCTCCATGTCTGAAGTCACTCACACACATGGCTTCAATTCCAAGTTTGCACATCTTTTAAGGGATTTGTATTAAGCTCTGGTAAGTAGTTGTTAGCCATTTCTGCTGACTGTAATCCAACTAAGTTAACTAAAATTTACCATAGCAATACACTTCTTTTCTGCCCACTCTGTCACTCCACCTTTCATCCAAAACTACAGCAAAAAGGAAGGACAGCAAAAGGATGCTTTTAACATCTCCACAGCCACATCCAGTACTCATTTTTGATCTTTTGACACATTTACAACTCAGCCAGCTAGCAAAAGCCTCTGAACAAGCCAGAGGAACAACACTTCCAGTTCTCAGGGATGTTTTAAAACAAAACACCAAAATTGCTCGAGTACTACACAACTGAACAGAAAAAGTATTCTTCAGGAAACAAGTGAAACACACATACATATCTATACGTGCATACATACACACACCAGCATGCTCCTCCTTTCATAGATACTAATATCCATTCATAGATATTAAGAAGAAAAGAAGATGGCATTCTCCATATAAGCCATGAAGGGAAATATAAGACCAGAAATTCAAATAGATATCAGAGAGGTCAGTGGTCTAGTGCCCCACTCCAGAATGCCCACATGACAAGGATGTGTGGCAAATGTATACAAAAAAACTCAACACAAACTTCAAGCTGATTCTTTAATCCTGTATACTGCAGAGAATACATTCAGTTTCTTTTGACATGCAGAAGCCTGTGTGCTGCATATTCTATATTAAAAATCTAATGCTTAAATTATACCCATAAATTTCTAAAGTTTGGCTTTGTTGTTATTTTAAGGTTGTTTTGTATTTTGTTGGTTTTTTTTTTTTTTAAAGAAATGCTGTTATAATATGGCTCTTTCCCAGATGAAAAAAATACAGTATTTAATCTTTTTTGCTCTAAACAACATCCAATGAATAATGTACAGTGACGTGATCTTTTGCTATTCACTTTAAGCCATTTTGGAGATGGATTGCTACAGTGGGTGGCATTCAGAATAATGCATGTTGAGCAACACACACTCAAATCTCGCCAGCTTTATGGTTTCTTACAACATGCTACAATGTGAAGTGATTCATGCTGAGAAGAGAGAAAGTTTTTTCTGTTACTGTAAAAAATGATGTTATATGCATTTATTATCCAAAATAAATACAATTACACCACAGCCTGGATAAAATTAAGAAAGTAAACTTTGTTTCTCTTTGTATTTCAAAATATTACATTTAGATGTAAACCAGCTAAAGCTGAGTGATGCTTTCTGTGTAGGACAAGCTTGTCCTGACAATTAATCCAGGCTATTATCAGACCTACCAAATTAAAATAAAGTAAGTTAAAGAAGAAATCAATGCCAAGGATTTGAATCACCTTGAAGTCATATGCTGGCATCTTATAAATTTTATGATTCCTGTGGAAGAGTATCATAGAACCATTTAAGTTGGAAAAGACCTTTGAGACCATTGAGTCCAACCCTTCACTGCCAAGTCCACCACTAAACCATGTCCCAAAGTGCCACTTCTAGACAGCTTTAAAATACCACAGAGAGAAGGCAGAGGATCCACTTGGTAAGACAGAACTGGTAACTAAGAACACACACAAAATCAAAAGGAAGGAGTGAAACATAACTGTGAAGGTGGCTAATGTGGTGCAGCTACACTGACAAGCCAGAACTTCCATAGAGTTTCTTTTATATCAGACATGTAATGGTAATTTCATTCTAATGAAGTATCACTTCAAAGGGTAGGGGAAAAAACACAAAAACACCTCTCGAAAATGATACAGTAACTATTGGAATACACTGTATTTAGATTCTATGTTCATGAATGTTACACTTGACACAACGTCTCTGACCGTGTCATCAGCTAGAAGTTTCAGGAAAAGGGAACAAATAAATATCTCAAATCAGATGACGGTGCTATACTTGAGAAACGACGATGGGCCTCTGTCACCTAGATGTTAAAACTGGAATCCTGAAATTTACAGTCTTATTATCTGCATCCTCACAATGTTATCCAAGTTGAATTTTATTCATTATCCTCAGACCTAGGTCCCTGACAGCAGATAACGCATTCTCAAATTTAATTCCTCACATTTCTGTAAACCCAGACCTGCAGCCCTACCCATCACCTTGCTTCCATACATTGATAAGCTTTTCAGAGGTAAAAAGTACCCACAAGATGAAGGTCAACTGCAAGTGCTCAGTCTTTCTGAAAAATGAGACTTCAAATCATTGAAGAAAATACAGGCAACTTGGGTCAACAAACTACTTTGAAGCACTTCATTCTGAACTCTGAAGCCACCATGCACTATGATATATTTCTTTCACAAATCATTTTCTCCTCCATGGTATTATTAATTTTATTCTATTCTTTTATTTATTCTGCATATTATCTTTTCAGCAGGAAACCTACCAATATTTTCAGACAAAACAATTTCTAACTTTCAAAAAACATGAATCTTACACTGTAACCTTTTCAAAAGATAAGAATTAGGTAAACACTGAGGTTTCATCAAACTGGAATGTACTCTTCCGAGGTCTTTTCGGGTCTTTCAGCAGACTGTGCATCCTGAAGATTGATGGACCTGTGCTGGAGCAGCTGATGAATAGTTTTGACATTCACCAGTCACTACCATCTTCCAGGAAATAAATCCAGGCAACAGTTGGATTCAGCCACCGTTGCCATTCTTCCTCCAGCCAGATGACCGCTTGCTTCAGGAGCCATTTCATCAACAGAACCTGACACTGAAATACAAGCGCTAGCAAGAGACCAAAGCCATCCCTTTTCAACACAATGACAAAGTTTCACAGAACAGAGAAACAAACAAATCCCCAAACCACTGAGACCATCCTGTCAATTTCCACTTTCCCACTTCAACCGAAACTGGACTAAAAGAACCGATTACTGAAAAAAAAAAAAAAAAAAAAAAAAAAAGGCAAAACCAAAACACAGCACCAAGGCCTAGAAGTGTTGGTGGATCTGACCTTCGTTGGCCCCACCACTCTTCACACCTTGCTGGTGCTCACTCCCTACCACGCTCCCCCCCGAAAATGCCACTGGCACAACTGGAGACACTCAGAACCAGCACAGGGTAGAGCGGGACCAGGCCCTGCCGGACCCCTCATCTCCAGCCTCTGCCTGTAGGAGGACTCGCCCGCTGCCCCTCCACACCCGACAGCCACGGACGGCCGCTCCTG